>WBMV01004545.1:60079-83065 GCA_013396655.1 Campylorhamphus procurvoides
GAGGGGCGGTCACTAATGGGGGATGGGGGTGGGGAGCATCGGGAATGGGATTGGGAGCACTGGGATCGGGATGGGAATGGGAATGGGGTGGGGAGCGCTGAGATCGGGATTGGGGGGATTGGGGATAGGGACCAGGATTGGGATGGGGAGTACTGGGATCAGGAGCATTGGGTTTGGGGACCACTGAGATAGGGATCATCAGAATTGGGACTGGGACCATGAGGATTGGGATGGTGATTGGGATCGGGACCAAGACTGGGATTGGGACCACCAGGATTGGGGTCTGAGTCAGGAGTGGCATCAGGGCCAGGACTGGGGCCGGGGTGTCCTGGTGGGACCCAGAGAGGCCATGAGGCCTCACCCTGCAGGTCCCACCCATGAGGGGTCCCAGGTCAGGTGTGGGGTTTGGGTTTATCCCCCAACCAGCCCCACAAAGCCAGCCTGGAGGGAAGGGACATGGAGAAATAACCAGGGTTATTGGCACCACCAGGATGGTGGCACCGTGTGCCCTCCTGTGCCCATCCCTGTGTGAGCACAGGGCTTGTAACCATCCCTAATCCTGGAAATGTCCCTCCTGAGCTCTTCATCTGCCACCAAACCTCTGCTGGGCACTCTGCAAACCACCCTCTGGCCTTGTCCTGGAGGGGAAACAACTCTGTGGCCCTTTTTCACCATGTGGGTTTGGCTGTGGGAGCACTGGATGAACCCCCATAATTCCAGCAGCAGGGAACACTGGATGATTCCCCCAGCATTCCAGCAGGATGGAGCACTGGGTGAGCCCCCAGCATTCCAGCAGCAGGGAACACTGGATGATTCCCCCAGCATTCCAGCAGGATGGAGCACTGGGTGAGCCCCCAGCATTCCAGCAGCAGCCACCCTTTACATGGATTGCTGTGCAGAGCAGTTCCATCCCTGTGGGATGGTGGAGGTGAAACCAAGGGCTCAGCAGGGCGGGCAGGGTTGTGTTCCCACCCAGAGCAGGTTTACTTCACCCACGTGAGCTCTTACAAAAGGCACAGGGGGTAAAAACGCCCCCGTTCCCACTCGGAGAGCAAGTGAAGCTCTGCTGGAGCTGCAGCCTCTGGACCAGCAGCTGGAACTGGAGAGAAGGCTAAGAGCTCCCAAGGCCAACAGAACCAGCACTGGGCGAAGGGGATTTCCAAAATTCAGCTGTTTTTCTTTGGCTTCTTTGGCTTTAAACTTGTCTGGGGTATCTGTTGAATCTCACAGCAGGTCGGGCAAGCAGCGAGAGGTGCCCGGGCTGTTCCGGGGAGCGGATGGAGCAGAATTCCCCAGCCCAGCCGTGCAGCAGGAGATGCCTTTGGGCGAGGAGCTGCTGCCACCGGCTGGTCCTTGCCCTGCACTGCTTGTGCACAGCCCTGGCAGAGCCCGCAGCTCCACTCACAGCCTCTCTTTTGTCCCCTCTCACAGCCTCTTTCTTAGCGCTGTTTCCAAACTGCAATTCGCATCTTCAGAGCCCGGAGAGAAAAGCATCTTTAATTAAGTCTTTGCATCTTTTTCTGCTGAAATATTTTTGAGCTGCTTCTGGTTTTCCGGTTCCTTTTTTATCTTTTTTTGGGTTTTTTCCATTAGTGCAGGTGCTGTTTGCCACGGGATTTTTGGGGCAGAGCCATTCCAGCCCCGATGCTGAGTTCTTTACCCGAATGGTGCTTGTGGGCTGCAGCTCTTTGTAGGCTTTTGCTCCATCACAAGGTGTGCTGAGTCGTGACAGGAACAGGCTTTTTAAAGCTGTTTGCTTTGAGCTCTCTTGGCACATTCAGGCGAGGCTTTTTCTCTGCTTTTTTTTCCCTTTTTTTGAAAAAAAAAAAAGTATTTAAAGTGCCGGGACAATTTTTGCTGCTGTGCTTTAATAGGATTTGCAGCTGTGAATGTGCTTTAAAAGGATTTACAGCTGGGTTGAAGTGTCCCCTCGCTTAAAATAACGTCACAGCTTCGTGATTCAGGAGAATGTGCCTCCCACCAGTTGCTTTGTGAGTGCTGGGGAGCACAAGGGGGATAGGAACAACCCCAAAACTTTTATTTGTGGCTAAATAAGAAGAATAACGCTGTGTTTGAGGACTGGAACTGTCAATGGGTGTGTTTGGATCTTGTTTCTCCCCTTGCTGATGACTTGCTTCCTGCTTTCTCGTGCAGTTTCCACCTGGCAGGGTTGTTTCTCCATCAGTAAAACAGTAATAGAGAAACCTCTGGGTGACTTTAGACTGTGAAGGGATCGATTTGGGGATCTTTGTGTATTACAGAGTGCAGGAGCAGACAGCAGTGCAGGATGTGGTGTCCCTGGGACCTGGTGAGAGCTGGGGGTTGTGTGTTTCTCAAACTGAAAAGCAGTTGGTGGCCGGGGAACCAACGGAAGAAATGTCTTATCTTAAAAACCTGCAGAGCAGATCCCACCCTCCTCACCTGGCTCGGGGCCAGGAGCTCAGAGCCACAACCTCATCCAGGTCTTACAGAAATTCAACTGGGGGGAGCTCCAGGAGGAGCTTTAACTCCTGCAGGTGGGGTTTGCAGGGAGGAGGAGGATGAGCCACCTCTGCAGGGTGTTTGCCAGGCAGGTGCCCGCACTCCGGAGTCAGGAGCTTTGCCAAAACCCTGGGAAATTGCAGGGGGTGAGGGTGGAGTGGTGCAAAGTTTGTGTCCTGGGGGTGCTGTCTGTGTTGGGGAAAGCTGTGTGCCACCTTCCTCTGACAGAGATGGTGCCAGGGAGTAAATGCTGAGCCACCCCATCCCTGGCTCTCCAGGGGCAAACCTGGAGCAGGAGGGAGGAGAGAGAGTTTGGCAGCACCATGAGCCCCTCACAGCAACTGCTTACACAGATGTTATGCTCAGAGTCCATGTGAATCCTGTCTCTATTCCAAAGAAAAGAGGTTTAAATCCCATTCATTGCAGTGGAGCTGGATGTGTGTGAGGAGGCTTGGCAGAGCCCTGGCTCCAGCTGCTGGTGTTCCTGCTGAGGCAGCCACGGAGCCTGTCTGCTCCAGGGATTTACTCCATGCTGGTGAGGAATAGGCTCAGAGTGCTCTCCCTCTGTGTCTTGGCCAAGGTTAAGAAGTCAGGGAATACTTTAAGAGGAACGCTGTCAAAGAGGCCTCTGTGTCACCTCTCCAAAAGTGACCTTCCTGTTCACAGAGATTTGAACCCATTGAAGTGCCTGATAGTAAATAAAGGCACATCATTTACAAACGAGGCTGAAGCCAGAAATCCCTCTCTGTGTCCTCTGTGTTTACCAACCCAGGTTTCCCAAACCAGAGGGAGAACTCCCCTGACATCAGTGACCTCCTGAGGCAACTTCTGAGCCCGGAATGGAGCTGGTGAGGAGGGAAGACCCCCAGCTCCGAGAGGTTTTGTGGTTTGCCGTGCGCTGCCGAGTCCTGACACTGCTGCTGCAGGCAAGTCTCCTGTCCCTCAGCCAGAGGGGCTGGGACAGCTCGAGGTGGCTGCTCCCAGGCTTCTCTCCTTGGTGTCCCTTGTGCTCCAGGAGCTGGTTCTGCTTGATGGGCTGTGCAGGTACCTGGAGTGAATGTGGGCAGGTCCCTGGAGTGAATGTGTGCAGCCTGAGCAGCTGTCCCTGGCCAGTTCCATGGGGATTCCTGCAGGACACCTTTCATAGCTTTATTCTGTTCAGATATGAACACCCCAAAAGATTGTGCTTGCCCCTTTTCCCAACCTCACAGGCACCTTTACAGCAAAGCCCCTCAGCCTGACTTGGGTCTCTTATCCCCTTGTTTGAACCCCAGGAGTTCTTGTCTTAGTTCAAGAGAGAACTAAGATATTATGCTGGCCAAGAAAATAATCTCTCTCCTTTAAATTTAGGAAAACAGAATTTTAATTAGGAAAATATATATATATATGTATATAAAAGGATAACAGTTCTTAACCACAACTATATATACAGGAAAGAACCAAGCAACAACAGAACAGTCTGTAACAAACCACTCCACCCCTCAAATAACAAGGCAAAAAGCAGTCAAAAGGGTCCGTTTTTTGGCTGGCCCCCCAAAGGGGGACTGCAATTATATCCACGGACAGCAGGTGGCGCTGTGGCACCTCCGCTGCCTCGCTCTCCCTCTCAGGGGTGCAGTTTATATTTACGGACAGCAGGTGGCGATGTCGTGCCCGGCCGGCTGGGCTCTCCCCTCAGGCGAGGTGGCAGGGTAGTTCCCGGGTTGGCTCCGGTGAGAGGAGAAATGGAAAACAAAACCAGCAGCAATCTTGTCTTTGCAGACGCAGGGAAAAAACCGAGGCCCTTTCTCCCACCTCTTTTCCTCACAGCGAGCCTCGTAATGGTTATAATCACCCACGGATGAAGAACAGTTGAGTTGGGAAAGGAAGAAAAGGAACACAAAATCCAATATCCAGTGATGCTGAGATAGTGTCTCTGTGTCCCTGTCCTCTTCGCTCCCACGACAGACTGCCCTCCTGACCTGCGCAGAAAACCAGAGAGAAACCAACCCCCTCCCCCCTGCTAGGGGGAAGATCCCAACAAAAAGCCTAGCCACAGTGCTTAAGTGTCCGCATCTGCATGTCTTTTGTCTCTTTTGTTAAACATGTTCACCGAGGCTGGGGTGTTGGCTCCAAGCTATTTTGGAAGGAATTCCAGAGTCAGTCTGAAACCATAACAGTTCTGCTGCCTGGTGCTGTCGGTACCAGAGAATCTCTGCTGGATTTCAATCCCCTCTTCTTTCCCAGGCTGTCTTTAACCTGCTGATCCCAGACCACGCTGCAGACGCCTTCTCTCCCCCTCGGCTGTCAGAGCCCAGCCCGTGGGACGTGCTGGTGGAGTGGCTGCTGGGTGGGCTGTCCCGCTGGGATGCAGAGCATTTCCTCTTCATCTCGGAGCACGGATACCTGTACGAACACAGCTGTGCCTTCCTCCCGCTGTACCCCCTGAGCCTGTGGGCCGTGGCCAGGGGGGTCCTGTGGCCCCTGCAGGGGCTGCTGCGGCCTCGGAGCCTCCTCCTGCTCTCGGCTGTGCTCCTGAACTGCCTGTTCTCCACCCTGGCAGCCGCTGCCCTGTACGAGCTGGGCCGTGCCGTGCTGAGGTGTCACCGCGTGGCTTTCCTTGCTGCCCTTCTCTTCTCCCTCAGCCCCGCCAGCGTCTTTATGGCAGCTGCTTACTCGGAGAGCATGTTTGCCTGCCTGGCATTCAGTGCCATGTGGCAGCTGGAGAAGGAGCAGAGCTGGCTCAGTGGGCTGCTCTTCTCCCTGGCCTCTGGGGCACGTGCCAACGGGCTGGTCAACGCTGGCTTCTTCCTCTACTCCCGCAGTAAACGCTTTGCCCTCCAGCTGCAGGTGGGATTGGGATCCATGGGGAAGCTCCCTCTGTTGTGGAAGCAGGCCCTTAGCCTGGCCTCTTCAGTAATCCTGATGAGTGCTGGGATTTTTCTACCTTTTGCTTTGTTTCAGTACTATGCCTACGTGAGGTTCTGTGGTCCTGGCCCCAGCCTGGGTCAGACCATTCCTGAGCCACTGCTGCAGCTGGCTCGGGACAAGGGCTATCATCCAGCAACCATGGATGGGGCGAAACCCCCTTGGTGCTCCCAGCAGGTCCCTCTGGTCTATTCCTATGTCCAAGACGTTTACTGGAATGTGGGCTTTCTAAGGTACTTTGAGCTCAGACAGATCCCAAATTTCTTGCTTGCTTTGCCTGTCACCTTTCTGGTCTCATGGGCTGCCTGGACCTACGTCAGCACAAACCCCTGGTACTGCCTGACTCTTGGTCTGGAGAGAAGTAAGAGTGAAGAGGAGGGAAAGCCAAGAGATGGATTTTGCTGCCCTGCTGCCTTCGTGTACGTGGTCCATGCCACGGCCCTGCTGGCCTTTGGATTCTTCTGCATGCATGTACAGGTAGGACACTCCCAGGAGCACACAGGATTCCTTTTGGGGGTTGGGGGAGTGACATGCACTGTCCCAGCTGCAGGGCAGCACGGGGGAATGGAAACCAAAGGCTTTGCCTTTCCTCTTTGGGAGCTACTTCCATAGAGAATCCAAAGCCAGTTAGTTCTTCTGGAGAGTTCCCAGACAGCTTGCCGGGTGCTCAGTGTGATGAGGAAATGGTACCAGGGATAAAAGGGTCCAGTCTGGTGTAAGGTCAGGCTTGCCAAGCCCTGCTGTCCTTGAAGGACAAGGATCCTGGGTTCTGGAGAAAGATCCAGGAAAAGGAAAGATCCAGAGCAGGGGAAAGATCCAGAGCCTGTCCTGAGTCTCTAGAAAGTATTTGAAGGTCTTTTTCAGACATGGTTAGTGGCACCAAAGGTTGGGGATTTCAGTAAAAAAATAATCAAAGAATGAGATTCAAATGTGCCCTGAATTGGGCAGTGACAAGGAGCAAAACCTGGGGACCCCTTGGCTGCTCGCACAGTATTGTCAGAAATGAAGCAGGTTGTGCTGGGAGGTCATTTTGAGGTAATAAATCCTAATGCCATGATTTGGGGTTGTATTTCCATCCCCTTTATCAGCACCCTGAGGTGGGCCCGTGGCTCCTTCCAGAGCTCGGGATCAGGGCTGGTCACAGCTGGAGAGCTGCAACTGGTGTCATTTTTGCTCTGCTTGCTGTCCCCAGGTGCTGACCCGGTTCCTTGGCTCCTCCTCTCCCATCCTGTACTGGTTTTCTGCTCACCTCCTTCAGGAACACGAACCTTTACTCCGGAGTGCAGGCACTGATAATCCACCCCCTGGGAGGTCTGTCCGGGGCAAATCTCCCAGTTCCTGTGGCAAAGGGACTCCTGACAACCCCATTGTGAGGCTGCTGCTGAACTGGCCACTAATTACCCCTCTCAGCAAGAGCATCCTGGGCTTCTTCCTGAGCTACTGGCTGCTGGGACTGATCCTGCACTGCAATTTCTTCCCCTGGACGTAGCAGGATGGGAGCTGTCAGAACTGAAATCCCCTTTTTCCAGAAGCCTGACGTAGCTGTGATGCTGCTGCTGTTGCAGCTGCAAAGGTGTTACTCCTCCCATACTACGTGTGCAGGGAGCTGTCGTGTCCCAAACGGGATGTCCTCTGTGGTGTGATGGTGCTCTGCTGTCACTAGACAGCCAAAATTCCCACAGCTGCCCGGGATGGGAATGCACCTCAGTTCCTGCATCTCCTGGGGGCAGTTTATGGCAGGCAGTGATTTAGGGCAGGACCCGTGTGATGGATTTTGGGATTTGGGAATCCTCTGGGATGCTGTTGGAGGGCACAGCTGGAGGACAGGGAGGATCCAGCTGCTGTGAGAAGCTCAGCCCATTCTGGTTCCTTCTCCACATCTCTGAGCTCCAGGCTGGACTGGGAGTGCTGTGGGGCAGGGCAAGGGGGCATGGGAGGGGTGGTGGTGCCAGGGTGGTGTGTGTGGGAACCTGCACATCCCAAATAAACACATGGATGGTACCAGAGGGGCGGCTCACCTTGCTGTGCCAGGCTGGGGTCAGGGTTGGGATTGGGGTTGGGGTCAGGGTTGGGATTGGGATTGGGATCAGAGTTGGGATCAGGATCACGAGTCCTGGCGTTGGAGTTGGGATTGGGGGTCTCGGGATCTGGGTCAGGGTTAGGATTGAAGGTTTCAGGGTCAAGATTGNAGGCCGGGACCGGGGATAGGAGCGGGGACGGAACCGGGGCGGGGACAGAACCGGGGACAGGGCGGGGACAGAGACAGGGCCGGGGATAGGAGCGGGGACAGGCCCGGGGGCCGGGTCGGGCCCGTGTGGGGCTGTGCTGGGGCGGCTCCGGCGGGGCCGGGCCGGTGTGGGCGCCGCGATGAAGGACTGCGAGTACCGGCAGATCCCGCCGGGGGGGGCCGGGCCTGCCGCGCCTGTCCCGGCCCCGATCCCGGCCCCGGCCCCTCCACGGCCCCGCAGGAAATGGGAGGTGTTCCCGGGCCGAAACCGCTTCTTCTGCGGCGGCCGCCTGATGCTGGCCCGGCACAGCGGCGTGTTCGCCCTCACGCTCGGCCTCATCCTCCTCACCAGCGGCCTCTTCTTCGCCTTCGAGTGAGTCTGGGGGCGCTGCCGTGGGAGGGGGCCGCGATGAGGGCACCGTGGGGGTCCCTTTGTGCCCTTTGTGTGCTCAAAGTGCTGGGGAGAGGCGCTCCAGTCCCCCCTTGTGAGGGGTCTGTGGGGTATCAGTGGTGGGGTTGGTGCCTCTTCTGGCCCAGCGCCTTCCCAGGCAGCAAAGCTGACGGATAATTAATGCTTTTTAAGATTGGGGCTGTCCCCAGGTGTGTTCGTGGTGGTCCAGAGGTGGCCCTGCCCCTCTGTGTGCTCAGTGTGGCCCCGGGAAGGGTTTAACATCCCCCTCCAGCATCCCCCTGNCGGCTCCGGCGGGGCCGGGCCGGTGTGGGCGCCGCGATGAAGGACTGCGAGTACCGGCAGATCCCGCCGGGGGGGGCCGGGCCTGCCGCGCCTGTCCCGGCCCCGATCCCGGCCCCGGCCCCTCCACGGCCCCGCAGGAAATGGGAGGTGTTCCCGGGCCGAAACCGCTTCTTCTGCGGCGGCCGCCTGATGCTGGNCCCAAGCACAGAACTAGCCCAAAATTGCAGCTAGAAAACCCCCAAGGCTTCCCCCCACCTCTGGAATTTGGGAATAGTGTTTTTATTCAATGGTGACATCCCTCTTGGTCCCCCTCGAGGGTCTGTGCTGGAGCTCTGCCCTCTCTGTGCAGCCCTGTCTTGGGCAGAGAGAGCTGCATCTCCTCCATCCCTTTTCCTTTGGAAAGCTCCTCCAGGGAATCTGCTGTGCCCCCAGGCAGGGGAGAGCCAGGAGCACCCCTTTCTGCCCTGCACTGCCCTGGGGAGCCGGGGAAGGAGCACCGTGGGGTTTTTTGGCACCTCAGAGCTGCCTCACTGTCCTGCCCCGGGAGGGAAGGGAGCTGCTTTTTCCTGGAGCCTGCCTTTGGATCACGGCGTTATCCCTGCAAGTCTCAGAGTAAAGCTTTCCGAGCCTGCTGGCAGGGAGATGAAGGTATTTGATCGGATTAGAGGTTCTGAGAAGTCAGATGAGCTGAAAGGGGCAGGCAGCTGCGGGAAGCAGTCACATCATCCCGCTGGAAAAACTCCTTTCTTAGCATCATTCGTGCTCTCTCTGCTGGATCTGGGACTGAGGGGCAGCTCTAGCACAGTGACTGCTTTGTGTGGCCAGGCAGAGGACATCTGCTCTGCCTCCCTTCTTGCCGAGTCACTCTCTCGTGTTTGAAGATGCCCTGGGGCTTTCCGAGTTGTTATTTTTGCAGGATGCCTCTGTTGCACGGGTTGCAGTTTGCTGGATGTACAGCAAATGCATCTTGTCTGCATTGTGTCCACACTTCATGTTCTTATTGGAAAAGCCTGGAGTGGGATTCCCAGAGAAGCTGTGGCTGCCTCATCCCTGGAAGTGTCCAAGGCCAGGTTGGATGGGGCTTGGAACAACCTGGGCTAGTGGAAGGTGTCCCTGCCCATGGCAGGGAGTGGGATGAGATGGTCTTTAAGGTCCCTTCCAATCCAAACCACTCTGGGATTCTTTCATTTATGTGATTTCTTGTTCTCTGATGGGGCAAACTGGACTCCAGAGATTCTCCAAGGAAAGGGGTCACAACCAGCTCACGTCTCTCCTTTCACAGACCTTTCTGTCCCTCTGTCAGGGAGGTGACCAAGGGCCTCGGGCTTGGGCTGACAGGGTTTTGTTGCTTGGTGCCTGCTTTGTTCTGGACAGCTGAGCTCAGGAGGTGAAACAAAAGTTGCCTAATCCTCTCAAAACTGCTACAGAGCATTGCTGAGCCTGAGCACAGCCCACAGACTTCAGGGCTGGGGCAGCGTGTCCATCTGTGCTGGCTTGGAGTATGATCAGTGCTTGTGACAGCAAATCCCTCTGCAGGAGAGGTCTGTGGCACTGTGTGTGTCCTCTGCTGTCCTCACCTGCCACGGGGCTGCTCTGGTGTGGAGTGTGATCACACCAGTCCTCATCTGTGGAAAAACACCCCCAGGTGATACTACAGTGGGCCCAGGAGCATCTGTTGGCTGCAGAGGTGCCTGGTGCCTTCTCACAGTGCCCAGTGCTGGAAGAATCCTCATCCAAACATCTGGCACACCGTGAAGGGCACACAAGTCATCCAGAGGCAGCAGAGCTGTGTTGAATCAAAGCCAAGTTCCCCCTCAGCATCATGTGTTGGACCAAAAGGGATTGTGGTCATGCTCATTCTGATCCCTGCATAGCTTGGGGTGTCTCTCTGGTGATGCTGTTGTGGAGGTGAGCAGGCTTTGAGGCAGCTGGTGGGTTTTTGAGATGTGATTCTGGGACTTCAGAAGGGCAGAGAGGTTGTGTGCAGGGGCCTTGGTGTGTCTTGGTGCTGAAGACCCAGCACCACTCCAGTGTTTTCTGGAGTTCTCTTGCTGTTCACAAAATCAGAATATCCAGAGTTGGAAGGGACCTGCAAAGATCATCGAGTCCAGCTCCTGGCTCTGCACAGGACACTCCCATAGAGGTTGATAACCCCAAAAAGTTTGACAACCCCAAAAAGCTTGTCATCCCCAGAGATCTCCACAAAACAGCAGTGCTTTAGCCCACTACCCTGTGAGAATTCCTGGTGTGAGTGTCCCAGCTGACAGCCAGGTCTGTACAATGGTTGATAACCATTTTTATCTCTTTTTTTAAACAGCTGCCCCTTCCTTGCCACTCACCTCACCTTGGCCATCCCCATCATCGCCGCCGTCCTCTTCTTCTTTGTCATCAGCTGCCTGCTCCAGACCAGCTTCAGAGACCCAGGAATCCTGCCCAGAGCCACCCCCAGTGAGGCAGCAGACCTGGAAAAGCGGATCGGTGAGACCTCTGTTCCCCCTCTGCCTTGATTCAGTGCATGGCTGTGTGTCTGGTGCACACACCCATTTCACACTCAGTGAGTCCCCTTTTTTGGGTCTTGGCTCCTCACTTGGTTGTCCAGGGGGGAGAAGAAACCAGAGTCTCAGATTGTGGGGCTTTACAGTGTCCTAAAAGTCCTGGTGAGAGGTGACAGCCTCCTCTAGCACAGCAGGCAGTGAGGATCTGCAGAGCATCAGAGATGGTTTTTGTTCCTGTCCTGTCCCATCGTATTCCAAGGCAGCAAAGTTGAAGGATAATTAATGCTTTTTAAGACTCTGCTTTGCCATTGAGCCTGCTGTGCTTCAAGGTGTTCTTTAGTGCAGGCTAATGTTTGTCCTCTTCTAAAAACTGCTCTGTCACGCTGGTTTGGGGACAGCCAAGAAGGTGTTTGCATCCAGGAGCTGTGGACATTGTTGATATGATTGGTTGTAACAAATGCTTTAGCAAAGCTGATGTGAGACAGCTTGAATCTGTCCCGCTGAAGACAGTTGCAAGGCAGTAATTCTACATCTGACTTTAAAAATGGGTTTAAAATATCCCCAGAGTGGTGATCCATGTTTCTATTTATAAGGGCCTAAAGCAGTAATCTGGCTGCAGATGCTGCCTGATGTGCCAGCTGTTACTGTTAATATAATCCACTTATTATCCTCTTAACATGCTCAGTGTTGCATCACTGTTTTCAAAGACTCTCTTGGAGCTGGAAAGGTGCTCTTTGAGGAGTGACTAAAAGGAATAACCCCCAAAATTGCAGATGTGATACAGAGGTTTGCCAGCTTTTGATGTGCACAGAAACGGTCTCCAGCTGCCAGTCCCCAGGGAATAATGAAGTGCCAGCACAGACAGATACATCTTGTGGTGTTTTAGAAATCTTCAATTTCAGCCTGAGGAGGAGGAATCCTCTCATGCTACGAGCACACACATGTCAAATTTCAGGGAATCTGCTACAGCACTTGAGACCTGCTGCTGTCCTTCCCTGTGGTGATGGAAATGAGTCCCCTGAGGCTGCTGATGCCACAGCTCCAGCCGTGGGGTGGCAGGTTGTGGCTGGCAGTGGCAGGGATGCTCCTGCTGAGGCCACTCTGATTTCTGTCAGAGCCAAGGAGGAGCCACACGTGCCTTCACAGATGTTGTGACCCGTGGGACACGCAGGGATGAGCTGGTGTTACTGGGCACTGCTTTACCCTCACTATTTATAAATTGCTTGTTGTTCTCACAGCACTGGGCACTCACTGCTTCCTCTTGGCATCCCAGCAGCGTTGCCACTGAACAAAGAGAGGGCGTAAATAACGCTGCGAGGGGCTGACTGGAGTTCCTGGCTGCCTCTTGGCTGTTATTAAAACCAGGAGAGCACGTGGCAATCCCAGCAGGGTCTGAGTGTCCCTCCTTGCCCTTGCAGACAGCATGGGGACCTCCACGTACCGCCCTCCTGCCCGCACCATGGAGGTGGTGATCAACAAGTACGTGGTGAAGCTCAAGTACTGCTACACCTGCAAGATGTTCCGCCCCCCACGCACCTCCCACTGCAGTGTGTGTGACAACTGTGTCGGTGAGCGGGGCAGGGGCACAGGGGCTGGGGGCTGAGCAAGGAAAATGGGGTTTGGCATGGAATTGGAGGATATCCAGAGCTGGAAGGCACCCACAGGGATCATCCAGTCCAGCTCCTGGCCCTGTACAGGCACCCCAACAATCCCACCCTGTTGTCCAAACCCTCCTGCAGCTCTGGCAGCCTTGGGGCCGTGCCCACTGCCCTGGGGAGCCTGGGCAGTGCCCACCACCCTCTGGGAGAAGGACCTTCTAATGTCCAACCTAAACCTCCCTGGCACAACTTCAGTACCATTCCCTTCAGTCCTGTCACCGATGCTCCTGGACAGATTGCTTTTTCTTCTAAAGGATTAAAAAACAAGATTCTGGGTGGTCTGTCTTCTTCCCATTCGGAGTGAAAGCAGCACCAGTGCAGCAGCTCAGGGCAAGGGGCAGCACATCCAAGATTGTGTCTGTTTTTCCTGGTTCTGAAAGGATGGTACTGAAAAGTTCAGTTCAGGCCTCCACCAAATGAGGTTTGCTGCAGGCTCTTTGTTGTGTGTGGCCTTTGTCCCCAGGCTGGTAGACACACCACCATAAGTGCTGGTGCAGCTCTTCTCTGTCCTCTCAGAGTGTGGTGGGACAGAAGGGAATGAACAAAGACCTGAAGAAAAGCCTTTGATAGCTCCATGGGGCCGCGCAGGGGTGGAGTGTGCAGGGAGATTGCCAGCACAGCCTGGCTGCACTGGAGCTGCTTGAAGTGGCAGCAGTGTGGTGTGTGATTTGGGGACACACCTGGAGAGTTTACTCCTCAGAGATGGCCCTGGGTGGCTGTGCCAGCTCCTGAGGCTGGAAAGCAGCTGTGGCTGGGGCAGGGTTTGCAGAGGAGGTGTCTGGGGGAGCGGGCTGTGTCTGCTCTGTGTGCCCTGGGTTGTGTTTGCAGCCATGCTCCCCATGAAATGGTTACCACAGTCCTTTCAGGCTGACAGGCAGCCCTGTCATTAGGGTGTTTCCAGATACACTGCACCTGCCCTGGGTTCTCAGGCAGTTTCTGTGGGTTTAGAGGTGTATCTTTATAACTTGGAGGATTGTTTCTGCCCCTAAGAAGGTGGGAAGAGCTGACACCCAGGAGGGAGCAGCGAAGCCATGTGCACACACCCAGTGCTGCTGGGAGCTGGAAGAGCTCCTGCTCTGCCCCTCTTCCCTTTCAGCTGTAGTGATGGTTACCAGTCACAAGGCTTGTGTTTGGCAGGTTGTGAGAGGAAAGCTTTGGCCTTTGATGATAAAAAGCCCATGTGAGCAGGCAGCAGTGCCTCATTGAAACCCTGTGCCTACGTGCTGCTGCGGGGAGTGGTTGTGCTCTGAGGATGGTGGGTGCAGGCTCAATTTAGAGCTCCTCATTTTTGGACTCTGAGCAGAGTTTGCTCCCTTTTGGCTGTGAGGTGGCAAGAGGCCTCACGTTGTGCCTCGTGTGTCCCTTTGTTTCAGAGAGATTCGATCACCACTGCCCCTGGGTGGGGAACTGCGTGGGGAAACGCAACTACCGCTACTTCTACGCCTTCATCCTCTCCCTGTCCTTCCTCACCGCCTTCATCTTCGCCTGCGTCGTCACCCACCTCACCCTGCGTGAGTACCAGGGCTCCTGCCCCTGGGGTGTGCTCTGCTCGAGGCCACCAACAACCTCAGCCAGCTCTGGGTCACTGTTCCTGTTGAAACAGAGCGTGGGAAGGGTCTGGTTGGGTCACACCAGTCAGGTGGGGGTTTAACAGGGTCCCAGACTTCAGGGAGCCAGGGATCCACCTGCACCTCGCTGCAGAGGGACTTTGAGAACTCAGGGTGGGCTTCTCCCCTCCCAGAGCAGAGGAGCTGCTGCTGCATCCTCTCCTAACCTGACAGGGAAGGTGACTTTCCCATCAGCCCCAAATCTCCTGGAGCTGTGTCTGCACCCTGACATTTCTGCCGAGTCTCAGACTGCAGATGTTCCTCAGGCAGACAGACAGATCCATACGGCTCCCAGGGAGGTGTCTGCCTGCTCAGGAGCAGAGTTTTGGCTGGAGAGACAGGGCTGCCTGATGGGATGTCATTCCTTGTCCCATTTTGCTTTGCAGGCTCGCAGAGGGATGGATTCCTGGCCACTCTGAAGACGACACCCGCGAGATATCCTTGTGCTGCCAGCAGCTGCTTGGGGTGTGCAGCAACACCCATGACCAGGGTGGGGCCAGGAGCTCTTTGTAAGGGTGGGTGACAAGTTGTTTCCCAGCTTGCAAGTTTAGATGGAGAAGGGAAGCAGCTGGAGCAGGCTGTGCCTTGGTGGATGCCTGCAGACCCACACAGGGAACGGGAAGCTTGCCCAAACCTCCCCAGACAGTCCTCTGCCTCTCCTTGCAGGATGATTTTATTCTTTGAGACTTCCTTGACATTTATTTCACTGTGCTGGAGCTGGTGATTTGTTTTTTCTCAGTCTGGTCTATTCTGGGCCTCTCAGGTTTTCACACTTATTTAGTCGCCTCCAACCTGACGACAAACGAAGATGTAAGTACCTGGATGTTTGTCCTGTGTAAATCCCTGGATGTTCCTCCTTCCTCCAGGTTGTCCCTGATCCATCCTGAGCATGTTTTCAGGGAATCCTTGGCTGCCTCAGTGCAGTGTCTCAATAAGATGTGCTGCCTGCATGGCCTGTGATAACCCACTGCAGAGCAAACAGCCTGTGCCCAGGGCAGTTTAGGCTGCAGTTTCAGGTAGCTGAGTTAGAACCATCACGTGTGTGTTTTTTCCAGTCTGTTTGTGGCCTTGCTTAAAATTAGGAGTTCTGAGATTAAAAAAGGCAGGCTGGCCCCAGAGATTTATTTGGGTGTCAGCTTGGTGATGTGAATTCAGCATCCTGTGTAACCACGGGTTTCCTCCAAGACCCTGGGCGAGTCCCTTTGTCTCTGGCGGTTCCTCATCTCTAATTAGTAAATAATGTACAGACATCTGATGAGCTTTACCTTCATGCATGCAGACTCCAAGGGCCAAATGAATGCCCTGAGCAGGGCAGATTGTATGGAAAAGCAGGATTTGTCTGATCCTTGGAATCAGAATTCACCCTTCTGGTCAGAAGTACCTGTAATCTTTGCTGGAAGCTTCCAGCACTGCAGAAGGCAGGTTTGCATCCCTTTTCTTTTCCTTTTGCCCCTTGCCTCTCCACCTTACAGTCAGAGGTGTGGCAGAACTGCTCAAGGCTGTAAGTGAAGCTCATGGAAGTTGTACCCCAGTACTGAGAGCACCAGTGGCCAGTTGCCTCCCTGTCCTCACTGCCAGCCTTATGCTGCAGCTGGGGGGGAGGAAGTAAAACAAGAGGAGGAAATGTGCTGGTAAATGTGCTGGTAAATGGTTCAGTGGAGCCAGGGCCTGAGGCCAGGTATAGCATCTGCCCACCCCTGTGTGCCCACGCCTGCTGGTTTCGAAAGCAGAGTCCTGTGACAGCTGCTCCGGGTGGGGACAGAGGAGCCCGTTGGCTGCAGCATGAGCTGGGAATCCCCTCCTTGTTTGTTCAGCCTGAGGGGCCCAGGAGGGACCAGGAGCTGGAGCCCTGCTCTGATGGGCCTTCAGCCTTGGAGAGGGGAAGGTGGTGACAGTGACATGTTGCCACGCAGCGCAGGGAGGGCACAGCTTTGGAGCTTTCCAGCTGCCAGGCTGAGCCTTGGCATGGGAAGAGGCAGCACTTTGCTGCCTGTTAAAGCAAAGGGCAAGGATGTTTTTAGTAAGATAAACCTTCCACCACCAGAGTAAGGATCTGAACAAGTTCATTATCCTGTTATTATCTGCTCACTTATCTTTCCTGTCCTAATCTGTGTCCATCTTTCCCCTTCCAGATCAAAGGGTCCTGGTCAAATAAGAGGGGCTCGGAGTTTGCCAATCCCTACAGCCATAAAAGTATCCTCACAAACTGCTGTGCAGTGCTGTGTGGACCATTCCATCCCAGGTAAGAGCCTTGGACCTCCAGGGCATTGGGAATTGCATCCTGCTCTGGGAGAGGGGCTTTGGAAAGGACAAATTCATCAGGGTTCAGGGGAGACTGTCAGCACAAACAGCTCTGCTTCGATGATGTGGAGGGAAGAGTGTCCCACTCTGCAGAGAAAGGCTGGAGATGGGTGAGCAGGAGATGAACTGTTGCTTCTGTGTTGGAGCTTGATTAATTTGGGCCACTTGTAATTGTTTCATGGAACTTGAAGATAAGACACATCCTACAACTGAATGAGGGGAGAGAGAGTAACAGCACCAAAGGGCTTGGCAGCAGATGGTCAATACCAATGCTAGGACTACTGCCTGTCCAATGCAGGAGGTTGGAATAAGGTGACCCTTAAGGTCCCTTCCACCCCAAACCATTCCATGATCCTGTGATTTTTAGCATGTGTTTCCTCCTGTATTCTGACTGCCCCAGGCAGTGCAGAGATCCTGGATTTTACCAACTCTTAGATCACCTGGAATGCTCAGTATAATGCTCTTACCTGGGTGTGAGTTCCCTGCAGAACAGGATAATCACTGCTTGGTCACAAGATGGTGCAGTTGGGCAGAGTCAGGCCCTGCTCTGCCCTGCCACAGGAGCTGGGAATCTTTCCTGGAGCTCTCAGCTTGTCCTGGGGCACGTGGGGATCCACAAGATGAGTCTGTTCAGTGGATCTAATTTGGGGCTAACTTGGTGTAATGGCAGCAGGGGAGGGGCAGAGTAAAGTGTGGGTTTTACTTATATCAGGCCCTGCTCTGAAGTGCCCCCCAGGCTCTTTCTTGGGTTCCAAAATGCCACTGCTGTCTTTTGGAGCTGGTAAATCCATGGATTCAGGGAACTCCAGCTGTTACCTGAGAGGTTGGATGGGGGAGATCAGTGTTTTACTCCACTTCTCTCCTCGTTCATGTTGGTTTTGTGTTGTGAAGAACTTCAGCCAGTTCCCTTTTGGGTTTGTGGTGACCCAGAGCTCTGTGTGCCTGTGGGCTGGCTGGTGGCTTGTGTGACAAGCGTGTGGTTTGTCTGATGAGCAGGAGGCCCTGCTTTGGTTGGCAGCTCCCAGGAGGAGCCCTCCCTGTGGCTTGTGAGCTCCTGGCTTCAGTCTTCATTCCCTTAACTCCTCTTCCCTCTGTGTTTTCCAGTTTGATAGACAGAAGAGGATTTATCCAGCCAGATAACGGGACCTCGCCCAGTCCTAAGAGCGAAATCCCTTCCTTTGGAGCCAAAACTGACACCAGCATGGTAGGAGGCCTTCCCTAGCAGTGCTGGGATGTTCCCAGTGCCTGCTGGGCCTGCACCTTGCTCCAAGCAGTACCTTGCCCTCTCACCATGTCCCCAGCCTCAGGCAGGACAGCCCTGGGACCCAGAGCTGCCAAAGACTCACTCGAGCCATTCGTTGCCTTCCTTTTTTTTACTTTTATTTATTATTTTTCTTTGTTTATTTGTTTCACTGTGATGTGGCCTGTCAGGATTTTTGGCTGACAGAGCCTGACAGCTTGTGGGACCCTCAGACTCGTGCCAAAAGCAGAGAGCACCTGGGGAGCTCCCAGCCCTCTGAGCATCTTCAGGGGGTCGCTGTGATTGCTGCCAGGAGCTGTGAGCTGGGCCAAGGGTGGGAGGTGGGGACTGGCCAATGGTTCCCAGTCTGAGCTGGGCTGGAGGAGGTGTAAGCTCCTTGGTATCCCTGTTGTCTCCATGGACACATCCTGCTCCCCTGTGTCGACTGGAAGGGCTGTTCTGTCTCTTACCAGCTGGGGTCTCACCTTGGCTGCTGCTGGAGTGGCTTTCCTTGTGCCTTGGTAAGTTGGGCTGCTCAGCTGGGAGGACTCTGGCTCCCAGCAGACCTGGAAGTTAGTGAGGATGTCCTGGGTGCTGCTGCTCCTGTTTCCTGGCTGGTTGCTGAGGCAGGGGCTGAAGGACTCTGTGTTTTGACCCTGCTGGTCAGTCAGATGTATTTTGCAGCAACACGAGTTTGGGGGACCCTCTTTTAGCAGAGAAGAAGAAACACTCTGTGCTCTGACTCCCCTCATGACATGTTGGTTGGCAAGTCTACAGCTGTCAGATTTGGGAACAGCAGCCTGCCAGGATTTTGTCCAGTCTGGAACAGACCACAGGGCAACAGAAAAGTGTGTGAACACCCTTCCTAGGTGGAGTTTTTCCAGAGGAGGCAGTGAGAGGGTCTGGTAATCTCATGATCTGCTCCTGGTTTGGGTTTCTGGAGAGCAGAGTGTTCCTGGGGATGTCCCCAGCCCCTTGGGAGCCGTTCAGCTACCTGGGCTCATTCATGACCATCACCCTGCACTCGTGCAGCCAGCTCTGTGTCCCTGGGGTTGTAGGCAGAGCCACAAACCTTGTAGCAATACTTGAATCAAGTTATTAAAAGCTGCTGGATATTTTTGCACAATTTGTAGGGTTTTTTTCTACATAGAACATTTTCTACCTGGGGCAGGGAGTGTTGTGCGTGTTGGCACCAGGGGAGAGGCTTGCAGTGTCGAGCTGCCCATCAGGTTTCCGTGGATCAGACACACCTATTTCAACCTCAGGCTGAGGCAGCACATTTTGGGGGGCAGCCCAGACCCCCTGAACTGACCAGCATTGTGCTTCGTACACTGAGTGCCTGTGCCTGGGGGATGGCAGAGGAGCAGTGTGGGGGGGGTTTACCAGGGGCCAGAATCTTTCTTGTTTTTATTTAAACCAGTTTCCTTTGTTACTCAATAAAATTCTATTTTTAAAGAGTTAATTGCTTGGGTTATTATTTTATTCCTTGAAGACAGAAGAGGGCAGGTGTCTTGATGTTTGACATCTCTCAGGTGGCAGTTGGACTCTTTAAAGCTCAGACCTCACCTGGAAGCTTCTGGAACCTCCTGCTGGGAGGGATGAGCAGCAGTTGGTGCTGCTGTGACTCTTGCTGGAGTGAAGGGATTTTGCTGTCCCACATCTCCAGGCTGGGCAGGGTCTCAGTGTCACCTTAGTGTCCTTTCCCACCCCCCTCACCAGGATCTGTGCTCCCTATCTATCCCAGCCCCTCTGGCCCTGGGGCAGTGCTGAGGTTCATAACCTCTGGTGTCTTCCCCAGGAGGATGCCTGCCAGGACTTTGCCATTTCCTGCACAGCCTGATGGGATTTGCCCCTCCTCGGACCTTAGCCCTGATTTCGGAGGGTTGGCTGGTAAGAAAGCACTTTCTTCTCCCTCCCATCCACTCGAGCCACCCATCTCATCTCCACTGCATGCCCAGCTCTGTGCATGGAGCCCATGACCCTCCAGCTGTGCTGACATCCATGAGTCCCATCCATCCCACCAGTATCCCACTGGTATCCCCCCAGCCCTGGGTTGTGCCATCCCTCTGCAGGGCTGTGTTGAGTGAGGGGGTCACCTGAAGGCTTTGCAAGAAGAGAAGGATGGGTTTGGTTTCCCCCAGATTTGTGCAGGGGTTTGGCAAGGGATGGAGTGGCCTGGTCTGCGTGGGAGGGTGAGGGACACATGTGGATGGAGGGGGTTGGCAGAGGGTCCTGGAACCCAGGACTGGCTGGAGGACACACCACGGGGGTTTTGTGAGGAAGCCCCCAGTCAATACAGAGATTCAGTGTCTGGAGTGAGCTGTGGCCTGAGCAGAGGGATGGAACCTGGAATGAGTTCCAACCCCAGCCCTGACCCCTCTCTGTGGGTCAGGCAATCCCTCCCCTCCCTCCCCTCTGCCTGTTTTCCTCTCTACAACACCCAGTTCCCTCTGTGATGTGCCCGTGGCCAGGGTAAGTCCCTTCTTGATGACCTGTGTCACTTGTGGGCTGCAGAGCTGCCTCTCTCCTTCCCTTCAGCACCCCTCGAGCTCCTGCTGTTTGAGCCTTGGAGCAGTGATGGAGACCCTTCCTCCCTTCTCCTCCTCCTCCATCCCAGACTGTCCCCATTCTGCCACCAAACCCAAGCACTCCACTGCTCCTTCTGCTCCTCTCTCACCTATTTCTGGCACTAACCCTCTCTTTCTTTTCCTCCCACTGGGATGGATCCAGCACCCAGAGCCCTGGCAGCCCTCATCCCTCTGCCTCTCGTGGAGCACCCGAAGCATCCCTCAGGCAGCTGAGCCCACAGCCATGACCACCACGAGTGCCTCTGCTCGCCAGGGCTGCCCAGCTGCACCTTCCTCCCTCCTGCCATGGGAGAGAGGGGGGCAAAGTGGCCGTGCTCAAGGAAAAGCTTTTCCAACCCCGCTCCCGTGGGTTTGGAGCTCAAAGCCATACAGCCGTCCCACCCCGAGTGCAATAACTGGAGTTCCTGCTGTCTCCTGCCCCCCAGTGGCTCCCCGTGCCCACCAGTGGGACCTTCAGTGATGGTGTCTCCCTGCTGTAGGTGCTGGAAGGTCGTGGTTGGCATCCCAGTGGGTTTTGGGGACGAGCAGGTTCGCACCAGCACGTACCAGAGCCGAGCCAAGTGGCATCACACACCCAACCCCACCAGCCCTTCTGTGTGCCAGAAGATCCTCCTCTCCAGACAGGAGGTAGCACATGGTCAGTTTACCCTTGCCTGGCCAGCTCCCCCCTTCCAGTCTCATCTTAGCCCAGCTCTAGTTTTAGGGGAAGGGGTTCCAGCCCCACAGCACCTCGAGCAGCCTCCCACCCTGCCCTGGAGGCTGCAGCAGTGGCCAGGCTGGGAGCTGAGTGGAGCAGCCAGGCCTGTCCCCAGCCCTGTAGGACTCACCATCTATTTATGCCTTTGACTTTTGTAACAAAATTAAAGTTTCTCCTATTTACTGTACGCCGGTGTTTGGCTGCTGGGGACGGCTCGTGCCTGGGCACGCCGGTGCCACGCAGGGCTGGGAGCCAAGGGAGGCCACAGAGGGCTGGCACCCCTCTGCCAGGAGCTCCCCAAACTGGGCCCTGGCACATCTCTGCCATCCCTGGCTCTGCACCCTCCTGTGCAGCGGGAAGGGCCAGGCCAGGCTGGGAAAGGAGCGATGGGCCCGTAGGACCCTGAGGTGCAGGGAGCACCCCTTGGAGGAATTTGTTGTCCACTGATATTTTGGGAGCTGGCAGCGTCCTCCCAGCCAGGGGGAGTGGCAGGGCTGGATGGGGTGGCTGGACAGGCTGTGAGGATTCTTCCAGTGCTGCTGGGAATGGCCACGAGCATCCTCTGCCTCCTGCCATCGCCCAGCCCACGCTCATGGGACTGGAGACGTGCTGGCCTGGGCAGCATCCCCAGGGCTGGGGTTACCTGGGTGCCCCTCTCCCCAGGGTGCTCATAGAGTGGTTTGGGTTGCACTTTCTGGTGCTGCTCTGGGGTGCTCTGGGAGGTGATGCTGCACCCGAGCCCACCCACAGCCCCTGTGCCAGGATCTGGGGCTCTTCCCTTCACCCACCGCTGCTTTTTCCACAAAACCGGTAGGGCAGAGTGTTCCTGCAGGCTCCTCTCAGCCCGGCACAGCCAAAATTTGGCAGCAGCTCAGCCCCTTTGGCAGCTGCCGGATCCGGGGCTGAACCATCCCCACCCCACACGTGTCCTGCCGGGGAAGGGGGATCCCGCCGGGGTCTCCCCGTGGAGCCCTCTGGGAGCCAACACGGGGTTATAGAGAGCCCAAATGCGGGCAGGGTGGGGCAGGATCATCCCAAGGGCTGCAAACCAGTCCTGCACCAGCGCTGGGCACTCCAGACCCCACCACACACAGGCTTTGCTGCCCCAAGGGGTGTGAGCTCAGCCCAACCCACCCAGGCTGCCTCCTGCTTTTCCAAGGAAAGGAGATGGATTTTAGCGATTTGGGGACATCGTGGTGTCTGTTTGGCTCCCCGCTATGGGTGGGGTTGTGCCCGGTGGAAGCTCTTGGAGGGTCTCTGTTGGGTGGGAGACGAGCCATGGGTCTCCTATGTGCCCATCCCTTTGGAAAATACCTTTCCCAGGCTCGGTGGGGCAGAACCTGCTCCCCCAGGATCACCCCGATGTGGGGAAGGAGCTCTGACTGCTGCGGAGGAGCTGGAGGGGGGACACAGAGGGGCTGGGGGGGCTGGACACCCTCACCTGCCACATCAGCCCCTCGACGGGCAGGGGTACCCCGGATACCCCAACCCCTCCATGTGCCGGAGGGCTCGGCCAGGGGGGGACGAGCAGCCCCAAACCCCACTTTCCCCGGTGGGGAGGGAGCGCTGTGGGGCTGGGGATGTTCCTCTGGGCTACAACAGGCCGGGAGAAGCATCCTCGGGTCTTCCCTGTGCCCCCCATCCCCAGCACCCTCCCGAGCGAGGAACGGGGTGGGTGATGACGGGGCACTCCCGGCCGGGCTGTTCTCAGGGAGGAGGAAAGCAGCGAGTCAGGCTGATTAAAAAAATCACACCCTGCCTTTTTGCCTTGGCCAGGAGCCACCGTGGGAGCCCCACCCTGCCCTTCCCGCACGCTCCCGCACGCAGATAAGACCGGGTTTGGGCACCGGCACCCGGCGTGTGGCAACAAGCTGGAGCGGGGCTGAGTGAAACTCAGCGCAAGGCGCAGCACAGATCCTAATCGGGGCTCTCTGAGCCTCCACCGCGGCCCAGAGCCCACGGGCGGCGTGGAAAAAACCCGAGAGTTTTAAAAATCGAACGCTAAAACTCTTCTGTCGCAGCTTGGGAGGCGGGAGGAGACCCTGGTGGGGATGGTGGGATGGGGAACTGGGATGGAGGTGGGATGGGGAA
>WBMV01004545.1:84253-95079 GCA_013396655.1 Campylorhamphus procurvoides
TCCGCCCCCCCGAGCTCGCCCGCCGCCCGCGGGCGATGATTCACCGCGATTCTCCTTTTAAGGGCCGGGCTCGGCGGGGAGGAAGCAGAGGAGGAGGAGGAGGAGGTGGAGGAGGACACTCCTTGGCCCCGGCTGGCTCCTCCTGCTCTCGCTCGAGGCTCCGACGCGCAGCCAAAAGCGAATCCCGACGGGAGGGCTCGGCAGAGGCTCCGACGGCTCCCGGCCCCGCTGCTCGCCCCGAAGCGTCCTTGCTCGCCCGCGTCCCCAGCCATGGCAAGAAACCACCAAGTGCAGAAGGCCAAGCTGGCCGAGCAGGCTGAGCGCTACGAGGACATGGCAGACTTCATGAAGGCCGTGGTGGAGCACGGGGACGAGCTGTCCAACGAGGAGCGCAACCTGCTCTCGGTGGCCTACAAGAACGTGGTGGGCTGCCAGCGCTCGGCGTGGAGGGTCATCTCCAGCATCGAGCACAAAACCGAGGAAGGGGATGACAAGGCGCAGCTGGTCAACGAGTACCGGGAGAAGGTGGAGCGGGAGCTGAACGGCGTCTGCAAGAACGTCCTGGCCCTGCTGGACAAGTATCTCATCAAGAAGGCGAGCGACCCTGAGAGCAAGGTGTTCTACCTGAAGATGAAGGGCGACTACTTCCGATACCTGGCCGAGGTGGCCACGGGGGACGACCGCAAGAAGACGATAGAGAACGCCCAGGAAGCCTACCAAGAGGCCATGGACATCAGCAAAAAGGAGATGCAGCCCACGAACCCCATCCGCCTGGGGCTGGCCCTCAACTTCTCCGTGTTCCACTACGAGATCGCCAACGCCCCCGAGCAGGCCATCTCCCTGGCCAAGACCACCTTCGACGAGGCCATGGGGGACCTGCACACGCTCAGCGAAGACTCCTACAAGGACAGCACCCTCATCATGCAGCTGCTCAGGGACAACCTCACGCTATGGACAGCCGAGTGCGCCGGGGAAGACGGCGGCGAGGCTGGCGAAGAGCCCAAGAACTGAACGGCCCCTGCCGAGCCGGGGACAGGCACCCACCTGCCCCCCCTTCCAGTCCCTTCGGCATCAATTCGTGGTTTTGTTTTTCTTCTTTTTTTTTTTTTTTTGTTTGTTTTTTTTTTTTTTTTTTTTTTTTTTTTTCTTTTTTTTTTTTTCTGGTTGGTTCTTTTTTTTTTTTTGTTGTTGGTTGGTTTTTTTGGAGGGGGAAGGAGTCTCAGCTCCTCCATGCCCCCCTCTCACCCCAGCCTGGATGCTGGGAGTGGGGGTGGTTTTGGCATGGCCTCCCTCCTCCCTCTGCCCCCTCCTCTGCTCTGGGCAGGGGGAAAGGAGGGAGAGGGGGTACCTCTGTCCCGGAGGGCTGCCAGCCCCCCCACTATTTAACAATTTTTTGGGGAGGGGGGTGTCCTGCCTGGCACGTGCCAGCTTCAAACCCCCTGTCCCGGAGGGCTGGAGCAGCAACAGGAGGAGGTGAGGGGCCGGGACGGGGCAAGGGGGGTCCGGGCAGCCCCCTCCCCATCGTGGGAGGGGGTTCATGTGTTGCCAAAGCCTCTGTGGGTCTCCAATAAACCATCTCCTGCACGTCTGCCTCTGGTCTGCCTCGTCTCTCCCTGCGCACGTGTCCGGGCAGGTCCCACCACTGCCGGGCATCCCCTTCACCTCCCATCCCACTGGGATGGGGCAGCAGTCGGGACCCCCAAATTGGCCCCACAGCGGGGGCTTGGGGTGCCCAGCAAACCCATCCCTTGGCAGGGTGCTGGGGGGGCTCTGCATCCACCAGACGAGGGTTTCAGCAGCCCCATCCAAGGGGTGCTCCAAGGGGTGTCCCTGACCCCTCAGTGGGGTGTCCCACCCGCTTGGTGCAAACCCACAGTGCCCCAAAATCCGTCACCAGCACCCCCAAGTCCTCCCCCACCAGCTCCCCTTGACTCCAAGGAGGAAGATCCCCAAAAAGCCACACTGTCAGCGACACAGGGACAGCCCTGGGGTGTCACAAGGGTGGGGATGTCCCCACCGAGGTCCAGACGTGCTGGGGCAGGTGAAAGCTCAGCAGTTCTGGCCCTGGCACGAGGCCACGGTGAAGGGCGCAGCTCCCCCCGCTCCTTCCCCCGCCGACAGCGCGTTTCAACATGAAAAATAATTACAATAAAATACAGTCACGGCACCCTGGGCTATGAGCTCATCAGCTCCAGCAGGGCTGGGCAGGAGCAGCCTTTGATGGGAAACACCGGGATGCCGGGAGGAAACGCGCCGTGACTCAGGACCAGCGGGAGCCCCAAACTGGGGACGTGGGGGACATGCCAGTCCCCAAACCCTGGCGTGGCCAAGCCACAGCTCACAGGGTGCCCAGGAGCTCCGGGGCTGGGGGGAAACTGAGGGACGTGACAAGGGAAGGCACCCAGGGGAGTGCAGGGACTGTGGGGTGTTCAGGGGGAAAGGGACTGGCCTGGGATGTACCGAGGTTGGCCAGGGCTGTGCCATGGGAAAGATGCTCTGGGAGTTTGGGCTGCCCAAACCAGAACCCTTTCGCTCTGGATGGGTCACCTGGGGCAGAAACCAGCAGAGGGGATTAACCCCCCTGAGCCCCCCCAGTCTCCTCCTCACCCCCAGTGTGACATCTCCCAGTTTGGTGTCACCTTGGCCACGCCAAGGGTTGGGTCGGTGGCCCCGGCAGGTCCCATTTGCTCCACTGGTCATGGCTGATTTTGGGGGACCCCGAGGGGAGGTCAATGAGGAGTCCCCACGCTCAGCCCCCACCTGGCCCCGAGTGTTCCCAGCCTGGGAACCACCCCCAGACCTGTAATTACCCCAAATTGGGGTGGCCGAAGGGAAGAACGAGCCGAGGGCTCACACTGGCCCTTGACCCTCTAGCCTGGGGACACCAGCAGCCTGGACTGGTTAAACTGGTGGGTGGCGAGGTGGGAACTGAGGGTGCTGGTGCTTGAGAAGGGGGTCAGCTGAGGGGTGTCTGTCCTTCCTGCTGTTTCCTGGGTTCTCACTGGCTTCCCAGGAGTTAACTGATTTCGACAGCTCCCGAAATTGCAGCGTGGCTGGGCGGTGTAGGAGGAGGATGCTCGTCGGCTCCCAGCCGGTCCAGCAGCTTTTCCAGGCTGGGAGGGAGGCCCTGGATCCTCAGGACACCTCCCAGGAGAGGGTTGTGCTGCTGGGGAAAGTAGGGTATTCCCTGGGGTCCTCCTGGCCCCCTGTTTCGTGTAAGGTGATGGGACCCAGATGGAAGGAGCAGGGAGACATGGGGACCCCGATCCCTGTCCTTGTAGCGTGGCTGTGGAGTGCTCTCAGCATCCCTGACACCACAAAAGCTCTCAGATATGTGAGTTTTAGTGTCTTTACCACTAATAGAACAAAGGGACATGGGGCCAGGGAGTGTCCCCACCCTGCATCACCCTCCCAACAGGTCCTGGCACAGCCCCATAAGGAGGGGGCAGCAGCCATGGGGAACAGGCCACCAAAACAGGATTATTAGGGCTGTGGGGGATGCTGCCCATGGCCCCACTGCCCATCCTGAGCTCCAGGACCCACAGCCAGACCTGTCCTTGTCCCCAGCTGTCCCAACCTCCCTGCAGGGCTCTGTGCCCGAGGCTGGGGCTGGCTGGCTCCTGGCTGAGCCACCACCAGCACCACCCTGGTGTCTGGGTGCTGGGTGACCATCACCCTGGCCTCAGGGCAGTGATGGGCACCTCCTGCCTGCTCTGGAGGCTTTGGGGTGTTTGGAGAGGCTTTTTATCCCCCTCCAAAAGCACCACTTGATGGGGAAATTCAGTCTTTGAGCAGGAAGGCCACGATGGAGCCAGAAGTGGGGCTGGAAACTGGAGGGAGAGGACACAGCAAACCCCACTTTGGTGGCTGTGATTGAAGCCCAAACCCCTCCATCCCAAAAATCATGCCCTGCCATGTCCAGTCTCATCCACCACGGTCAGGGTGGGCTCAGCCTGCCTTGGCACCGAGCTGGGGGGGGCTGGGGCAGGTAGGACCAGCTCAGCAGAAAGCTGGGCCCCCCATCCCAGGGATGTGCCTCACTTGGGGTGACTAATCCCGGCCCTTGGCCTCAACCTCTTGCTCAACGGGAGCGACAGGAGCCAAAGT
Organism: Campylorhamphus procurvoides; assembly: GCA_013396655.1. Lineage (NCBI taxonomy): Eukaryota > Metazoa > Chordata > Aves > Passeriformes > Dendrocolaptidae > Campylorhamphus > Campylorhamphus procurvoides. The sequence goes on from WBMV01004545.1 coordinate 88,361, forward strand.
GTCACCTCCCTGAGCCCCAGCACATCCGTCCCCTCCCAGCGTGGGGACAGGAGCCAGCCTGGATTTCACACTGGGGTCTCCAGCCTTCCCTGTCTCCAGCTGAGCCATTTTCCATGTCACCCCAGCCAGGGGCAGCGAGGACCATCCCTGCTGGGCTCTGGGCCCTAAATAGGCTGTAAAAAGCTTTTTAGTGCAAAAATGCTGTATTTTTGGGGCTGCAGCTGCTTCAGAGCTCAGGACTTTTGGGCTTGGCTGCAGCAGAGGATCCCTGACCTGAGATGAGAGGTTTCCATGCCCTTTGATTCCCATTTTCTCCAGCACTGGCGAGGCTGAGGCTGCAGATATGCAGGGTATTCAAATAAAAAAGCCAAAAAAGCCACAAAAGCTTTGATGGCTCTTGCATAACTCAGCCTGACCTGACCATACCCTTTTAAGCCACCAAATCTCTCAAAGCCATGAAAAAGCCACCATAAAATTAATATTTTTATGATCGCGTCTCCCATCCCTTCACAGAGCTCCGAAGGACTGGGATAAGGCCACAATCCACAGGGTGAGGATGGAATTCCAGCTCACCTCTGGTCAGATTGGCTTCCAGATCTTCAGCACTGAAAGGCACCCGCTGGGTTCCAGCCAGGAATACCCAGGGAAGTCCTTGAGCTCTTGGGAAGGGCTGAGGCAATGGCAGCAGACGGGGATTTGGCTTTGATATGTGAAATCTCAGCGTGGTGTTTCATTGGGAATGGCTCTGGTTAAAACCCAAGTCTTTGTGTGTGTCTTTTCCTTCCTCCCTGAGCTCCTCCTTTTCTCCAAATCCCCACCAAAAAGCTCCGAGATGCAGGAAAAATGGGTTTTAATTCCCTGCCCAGCTGCCCCAGACCCCATTTACATTAAAGATCCAGTCTGCAATCCCTCTGCCAAGGGCCAAACCATCCTGTGAGAAAATCCTGACACATTTGATGCAAGATCTTGGGCAAGAGGCAATGCTGAGTCTGCACAAGGAGCTGGGATCGGGAGTCTCGCCCGCTCCCATCCCGTGTGGAGCTGCTGGGAGGCTCTTGGAGGCTCCTCGGTGTGGACACCTCACTGTCCATCCCTCAGCCCTGCAGCTCCATCCCCCAGCAGGAATCAGGGCAGGTGGCACATGGGGCTGGGATCTGCTGCTGTCACTAGAGGGAATTACATGGGAAATGCCAGGATTTGGGATGTGAAGAAAAAGAAGGTGGATGAGGACACGCAAGGAGCTGCTGGGGAAAGGCCCCACATGCAAACCAGGAGCTGAGTCACACAGGGGCTTTCTTAATCAAAAGCTGAGCTGGCAGTTTGTGCTCTGTGCTCCCCAACCTCCAGCCTCTGGATCACTCCTGGATGACCAGGAGTGACCTGCTTTCCTGTGCCACAGTCCTCACCCCCTGCAGCAAACGCTGAGCCTGTTCTCAGGCAGGTCAGAGAGGACCAGGACACGGCCAGCACGGAGCTGCTGCCACATTCCCACCCCAGGCTCTTCAGCCTCGGGCTCTGGAGCACTCTTGGGTTTATTCATTCAGGTTCAGCAAACTCATAAGATGAAAGTGAGGCGAAGGAGTTCTTTTATTAAGAAAGAGTCCGTCATTATTTCTAAGAAAAAGAAAAACAAACATCTTTCTCTCCTTGAGACGGAGCGGAGGCGTCTCCGCCTGGATACTCCCTGGAGCATGAGGCCCGTGCACGTTCCTCCCACAGCAAACCCAGAACTTGTGTCTCAAGTCCCACTGCAGATGAGGCAGCTCCAGCTGTTTTGTCCTTCTCTGGATCTGTCTTGGTCCCGATGGGGAAGAGGAGACCTTATGTTGCTGCTTTTCCTTGTTAACCCCACCTTCCCCAGCTCATTCTCTCTGCTCCTAAGGAAAGACCTGGCTCATCCTGCCTTCAGCCATCTCCCTTCTGCCAAACTGCTGCTCTGTGCAGCAGGGCAGAAGCTTGGGAGGTCAAACCCACCCAGAGAGGGAGTCCAGCAGCCAGACTGTGTCTGGAAAGGCTTTCACTTGCTCTGAGTCACAGCTTAAGCTCCTGGTAGGAAAAGGAGAGGTGTCAAAACAGAGGAGCCATGGGAGGGTGTGTCACAGATCCATCACCTCTTCTTCCACGGCTTTGTCCTGAGATTGCACATACTTCTCCTGCACTGCCAGGGTGCTGATAATGCAGTAATTAAGGAAAACAAGGGGCTGGGCTCAAACACTCCCTTCTGCAAGGAGCTCTGAACGTTCTCAGAGAGGAACCAGCCCCACATTAGCCCCAAGGCTGGCAGGAAGATACAGGGCTGGCAGCAGCAGGAATCACCTGAGTTATTTCTGGCTCTGCCTGATCCCAGACCTGACAAGTACAGGAGAATGGATTGTGTGGTTTGGAGGAGAAGGAACAAACCTGTCCAAGGGAGTGTGAGAGAGGGGAAAGCTGTGAAAAGATTCCTGACACGTCCACAGTATCAATTAGCAAAGCTGTGGTGGGTTTGGTGTGGACAAGAGGCTGGGCTGGGCTGAGCACACACCAGGTGATATTAGGAACAACCTGGGCCTGAAAATTCCAGTCTCGCTCCCCCAGGGAAGGAGAAATGAAACTCAACACCAGAGAGGATACGAAGAGAAGTGGAAATCGGCTCCCACTGCTGCTGACATCAGAGCTTCCAGGCTCCTGTGCTCCTGGTCCCCAAAGGAGTAGCCGTTGGCTTTGTCCACCGCCTGCATCGCCTGCCGCATGCTCTCCTTGTCCTGGAGGGAGGGACACAGCACTCTGGGAACCTCCTGCTTCCCCAGAGCCTTCAGCTTATGGTGGGCTTTATCCAAGGCTCTGGTTCACCCACACAGTGCCCAAGGCCCCGGGGACGCTGCCAGAGCCCCGGGGAGATGGGACAAACAGGGATACCCGTGGTACAGGCCGGGCTGACACCTCCACCCTCTCCCTCCCTTTCATCACCTTGTCCCAGCCCATTTGGCTCTGTTGACACTTCTGCCAACTCCCTGATTAACCACCACATTTCCAGCCCTTCCTCCCCACTGCATTCCTCCCAGTCTTCTAATTATTCAGTGCTCCCTAATTTGAGAACATTTTAGGTGGTACTTTGCCCCCATGTGAAATGCAGGCACAGAAGAGCTGAAGGAAGGGGGAGCCTGAATTCCCCACCCCAGGACACAAGGCCCAGGTAGCCCCAAGCTCAGCAGCCTTTTCTATTCCCTTGGCTGCCACGGATCATTTACAAGTCTGGGTGTGTTTTCCTGTTTTCCATCCCTGAGTCTCTTCACAGCTGAGACTTTCAGCCCTCGTGGCTCTAAGCAGACATAAACAAAGTGCTACCTATCCAAGGCTCCCTGTTCCCCCCTGCTGTGTCACCTGGACATTGAGGGGCACAAAGGACACCAGGCTGTAGTCCTCAATGACCTCCACCAGCTTCTCGTTGAGGCGCCGGTAATTCCTGAAGAAGGGGTCGGAGGCCAAATGGTCAACCAGGTAGGAGAGATCCAGGACCTCGGTGTAATAATCCAGGTTGAAAGCTGCAGGGACAAAGGATCTCTGAAGGCAGTTTGTAAGCTGAAGAGCACAGTGAGATTTACCCAAGTTTCCCCACCATCACTGAGGTTTACACCAGTTTGCCCCAATCCCAAATAGCTGACACAGCCCAATCCACTTCCCTCTACCTCAAATTCCTGGCATTGTCCAAGGCCAGGTTGGAGCAACCTGGGGTAGTGAAAGGTGTCCCTACTCACAGCTTTAATGAGCTTTAAGGTCCCTTCCAACCCAAACCATCCCGTGATTCCATGGAATTCTCTTACCCAGCTTCCCATACTGCTCGATCAGGTCCATCTTGGAGAGGATGTTGACGTGGGGCAGCTCCACGTGCAGCATGGTGGAGAGGGAGGTGCAGAGCACAGAGATGAACTTCCCAGGGTCTGTGCAGTAGTGGGAATCCACCAGATGCACTGCAGCCAACTGGGAAGCAAAGGCACAAAGGGACAGAGAGGTCAGATCCGTGACAAGACCATCCTACTTGCTTTAGAGATGGTCTGGAAGAGGCAACAGGACCATCTGTTCAGACCTGACTGTACCATGTAGGGAAAGTTACCACCCACCTCCTGCATATAAAAACCAGAATCAGAGAATCATGGAATGGTTTGGGTTGGAAGGGACTTTAAAGCTCACCCAGTTCCACCCCCTGCCATGCCCAGGGACACCTTCCACTAGCCCAGGGTGCTCCAAGTCCCATCCAACCTGGCCTTGGACACTTCCAGGGATGGGGCAGTCACAGCTTCTCTGCCCAACCTGTGCCAGGGCCTGCCCACCCTCACAGACAAGAATTCCTTCCCAATATCCCATCCAACTCTGCCCTCTGGCAGTGGGAAGCCATTCCCTGTGTTCTGTTCCTTGTCCCCAGTCCCTCTCCAGCTCTCCTGGAGCCCCTTTAGGCACTGCAAGGGGCTCTCAGGTCTCCCTGGAGCCTTTTCTTCTTCAGGCTGAACACCCTCATATATCCACGTATACAAAAGTGTATATTGTTGCATTCCCACCCATGGACCAACACAGATCCAGGACCCAGGGAAGGGCTGTGGGGAGGCTTTACAGAGGTTCTGAGCTCCACCAGCCCCACCCAAACCTGCAGCTGCTCTCCCTTTCCTCAGGGTTTCTCTCTTTGCAGCTGAAGTTTCCACACTTGCCTGAACTCTGCAGTTTTTTGGGGTGGGAGCTGGGTTTAATCCTCCTCCTGAACACCACAACTGCCTCCAGACCTCACCTTCCCCACAGGAATGCTCAGGCCAAGGTACACTCAGGAGCAGTAACCGTAGCACACCACGTTCTGCTGGGAGAGCCAACTGCGGTTTGCACTAATAATTAATAATTACACTAACGAGCAGTTCGATTCCCCGTGTTTTGTGCTGCTCTAACAATGTGGTCCCTGATCTCTGGAAGCTCCTCCAAGCCAGGGCTCTGAGGCTGAGCGTGGCTGAGTCACAGCAAGGCTCCTGCAGCAAAACCCAAGCCAGGTGTGAGCACCTGGGCGAGCAGCAGAACAGCAGCCATAAATGTCTTATTTTAGCAACTTCCAATTTCACATCCATTTATTCCAATGAAAATAACCTCTAATGTGCAGATTCCCAGTGACATTCTCAAGCAAATGAACCTGCCCTTCTTGCTCACCCCACACAGGGTTTGCACATTCATGGTTTGGCCCCGATGCAAAGCAAACGCAGTGTCAGCAGGTTCCCTGGGCTGTGGGACTGTTCTCACCTGCACGGCCTCATCTGCATCTCCCATTGTGCAAGGGAGCCCAGAGCACGTCCCACAGGGTGCAGGCAGGCCCTGGGATGTCACCTGGGCTCCTCACAGGGCAGTGCAGAGGGTCCCCAGCACACATCAAGCTCCCTGCCTGGATAAAACACCCACGGGCTGTGGGGATGACCCTGGAGCACAGCAAGTGCTTCTCCCATCCCTGGGAGTGTCCAAGGCCAGGCTGGATAGGGTTTGGAGCAGCCTGGTCTAGGGGAAGGTGTCCCTGCCCATGGCATGGGTGGAAGGAGATGAGGTTTAAGGTCCCTTCCGACCCAAACTGCTCTATGATTCTGTGAGAAGTGTGAGACAGGAATCAGTGTTTCTGTCCATAGTCCCACTGCATTAAAAGCCCAGACAAAGCCACCCTTTTCCCAATCCCTTTGAGTGTAAAATTGGCCAAAATTCCCCTCTTTCCTTGATAAAAGGAAAAGGCCATGAAGAAAACAGCCATCAGACCCACAAGCCCACTCTCTGCCCAGGGGGTGTGGATCCTCAGAGCACTGACCCCAAAACCCCCCTGCAGAGCCCGACCCTACCCTGAAATTCCACTTGGCCAACTGGGCAAAGACGTTCTTCAGGGAATTGTGGTGCGTGTAGAGCTCCACCTGCCCGGGGCAGTCAAAGAGGACATAGTGCCCCCTGAGCCCCTCCAGCTTCTCCTGCAGCCAGTCCACGTTGGCCTCCAGGTACTCCATGCAGTAGAGGAGGCCCCCGTTGGGGCCGAGCCCGAGGCTGCCCATGACGTCGGGCAGGGTGATGAGCTGGGCGATGTCCAGGGCACAGGGGTAGGGCAGGGTCTCGTTGGCAGGGTCCAGGTTCACCACGGCCACCCTGCGGCCCAGCCTGCCCAGGAATTCCCTCATGGCATGGCAGTAGGTGCTCTTCCCAGAGCCCGGGGGCCCGATGACCACCTGGCCAAAGGCCAGCGAGGTGCCCCGGCTGCCCTCAGACATGGTGGGTCATCTCCTGCTGCTGCCTCTGGCTGGGAGAGGGGGAGAATCCCATTCACTGCCCAGTCTGTGTTTATAGGGATGGGATGTGCTCGAATTCACAGCCAGGGAGAGGGTGGGGGGGAATGTCACAGCTGTCCCCTGTCACTGCCTGCACTGACCCCCATGTCAGGGTGGGTGATACCCAGAAACCCCCAGCTGGAAACAGGGACAGCCCCCCAGCCAGACCCATGGGATGTGCCTGTGGGATGCAGATCCCTGCCCCTGCCTGCCTGTGGGGTCAGTTCTACCCCTGCTGGGCCCTTCCTGACGTGGCAGTGCCACATATCCCCATGTCCCCCTCCACATCCCTATGTCCCAATTCCCCTCCATGTCCCCCCTTCCTCCCCATGTCACCCCCACATTCCCACTCTCCACAGACCCTCCCCATGCCACTGTGTCCCCTCTCCCACGTGCTCCTTTCCCCACCCCATG
>WBMV01004545.1:95517-136631 GCA_013396655.1 Campylorhamphus procurvoides
CAACCCACCCCGAGTCTGGAACGGGGGACCCCCAAGGCGGGGATTGGGGGTCGCGGGTTCGAGTCCCGCCTCCTGCAGAACCCACCCCGTGTTCTTTTGGGGAACCACAGAATGAACCAGGTTGGAAAAGACCTCTGGGATCATCGAACCTCTGACCCAACACACTGAGCGCCACATCCGGTCTTAAACACCTCCAGGGACGGTGAATTCCCAGCCCAATCCAACATTTAATCACCCTTTCCATGAAGAAACGTCCAAGCTAAACCTCCTCTGGGGCTGTTCAAGACTGTACCTTCTCATCCTATAACTAACCACTGGGAGAAGAGGCCAATCCCCACCTGGCTACAACAGAAGGTGGAAGGTGAAATTCCCCCCTGGCACAGCAATATCCTTAAGGAAAGCACACAAAGCCTGGATGTCCCCCATTCCCACTTCACCCTGGATCACTGTGCCACAGGCTGCCCCCTCTGCAGAGTCCCTTTGTCAGGAGAACAGGGCAGAGGAGCAACAGAAGGTTGCTACAGCAGAAGGTGGAAAGTGAAATTCCTCCCTGCAACCCCCCCTGGCACAGGAATACCCTTAAGGAAAGCACACAAAGCCTGGATGTCCCCCATTCCCACTTCACCCTGGGTCACTGTGCCACGGGCTGTCCCCTCTGCAGAGTGCCTGTGTCAGGAGAACAGGGCAGAGGAGCTGAGGGAGGAGGCACCCGCTACACCCAGCCACAGGGCAACGCCTCCTGAGCATTCCTTGGAGGCTGCCAGGACAAGTCTGTCATCCCCACGAGTTTCTCCCGGGAGTGTGGGATCACCACGCCCAAGCAACGCGGAGCTGTGGCCAGCAGGGAGCTGCTGGCAGGACAGTTATGGTGCCACGGCCGGCCCTGTCTGTACTTGTCCCTCCCCGGGTCTCAGGCAGCCCTGAACTCTCTGAGTTCTGGATTTTTAGGCTCGCTGAGCACCCAAGGTTTGGTTGATCCCAGCACCTAATATCAGTTTCAAGCCCCCAGCCTGAAACACAACCCCCAATTCCCCACTGAACAAACAACACCATTTCCCTTCACTCAAATGATTCAATTAGGAGGGGAAAAAATCCCCCAGTGAGGCAATTTTTATTACAAATCTCAAATAAACCAAAATTTTTTTTTTAAAAATAAATAAAAAAATAAAAAACCACCCTGCTCCACGCCCGAGCCCAGGAGCCAGCCTGGATTCAGGAGCAGATCCCGAGGGTGTGGCAGTCCCTGCTCAGTGTGAGTGGCTCCTGAGGCTCCCCAGGGCAGGGTGGGACGCCCGGACAAAGGCCATGTCCTGCCTGTACTTCATGGCAGTGGGGGGCTGGCGCCGGAGCAGCTGGTCCCCCATGTCCTGGGGCTCAGGCTCGTCGTAGATGGTGGAGATGAGGATGGGAGTGTCCCTCCGGCGCTTCTTCCCCCTGAGGAATGTTGGCAGCTTCTCCCCGTGGTACCTGGAGGGAAGCAGGAAAGGTTTGGGGGGAGGTTGGTGAGGCAGCCAGGCATCCCTGGGCTTCCCTGATCTCCTCCTTCCCATGGAATGGTTTGGGTTGGAAGGGATGTTAAAGATCATCTTGTTCCATGGGTAGGGACACCTTCCACTAGACCAGGTTGCTCCAACCTGGCCTTGAACAATTCCAGGGATGGGGCAGCCACAGCTTTTCTGGGCACCCTGTGGAAGTGATACAGGGTACATGTGGACCAATATGGACTCTTGTGCTATTCTTGGCTGCTCCAGAACAAGAGCCAGCCCTCACAGTCAAACACAGCACCCCACAAAGCCTCCAGAAACCCCACAGGGCAGGCAGGGGTGGGACAGCAACAGCTCAGGTCACACTGGAGCAGGTGACCCCCAGCCCTTCCTTTGTGTTTGCGCTGCAGGAACCTGCACACAGTTCCAGTCCTGCTCTAACTTCAAAATCTCCACTAAGGAGCTCTGGACTGTCAGGAAGGGCAGTGTCTTTAGTCTGGAGAGCTGTGGCAGTCCCAGCTGTGCAGGGAAAAGCAGATTTCTGTGACAACCTCCCAGTTCTGGTTTCCACTCTGCTTCTTTTGGGGCCACTCAGCTGCTGTGAGCCCAGAGAGCCCAGGCAGAGCCCTGAGCACAGGCTGGCAGGGCAGTGGGTACTTACCCCAACCCCCTCTTGCATCTGGGGTTCTGACCCTCATTATCCAGAGCTTCAGCCATCCCAGAGTTGCTGCTCCCCAGGCCCTGTCCCTCTGTCCAGCCCTGCTGCTCCAGCACCTTCCTGCCAAAGCCCTGGGAGAGAGGAAAAAACATCACAGTCACAGGACAAAGCCCAACCCCATCTTCCCAGAGCTTTCTGCCCCCTCCCCACATCCAAGGCCTCTCCTCCCCTAACCCACACCCNACCTCTGACCCAACACACTGAGCGCCACATCCGGTCTTAAACACCTCCAGGGACGGTGAATTCCCAGCCCAATCCAACATTTAATCACCCTTTCCATGAAGAAACGTCCAAGCTAAACCTCCTCTGGGGCTGTTCAAGACTGTACCTTCTCATCCTATAACTAACCACTGGGAGAAGAGGCCAATCCCCACCTGGCTACAACAGAAGGTGGAAGGTGAAATTCCCCCCTGGCACAGCAATATCCTTAAGGAAAGCACACAAAGCCTGGATGTCCCCCATTCCCACTTCACCCTGGATCACTGTGCCACAGGCTGCCCCCTCTGCAGAGTCCCTTTGTCAGGAGAACAGGGCAGAGGAGCAACAGAAGGTTGCTACAGCAGAAGGTGGAAAGTGAAATTCCTCCCTGCAACCCCCCCTGGCACAGGAATACCCTTAAGGAAAGCACACAAAGCCTGGATGTCCCCCATTCCCACTTCACCCTGGGTCACTGTGCCACGGGCTGTCCCCTCTGCAGAGTGCCTGTGTCAGGAGAACAGGGCAGAGGAGCTGAGGGAGGAGGCACCCGCTACACCCAGCCACAGGGCAACGCCTCCTGAGCATTCCTTGGAGGCTGCCAGGACAAGTCTGTCATCCCCACGAGTTTCTCCCGGGAGTGTGGGATCACCACGCCCAAGCAACGCGGAGCTGTGGCCAGCAGGGAGCTGCTGGCAGGACAGTTATGGTGCCACGGCCGGCCCTGTCTGTACTTGTCCCTCCCCGGGTCTCAGGCAGCCCTGAACTCTCTGAGTTCTGGATTTTTAGGCTCGCTGAGCACCCAAGGTTTGGTTGATCCCAGCACCTAATATCAGTTTCAAGCCCCCAGCCTGAAACACAACCCCCAATTCCCCACTGAACAAACAACACCATTTCCCTTCACTCAAATGATTCAATTAGGAGGGGAAAAAATCCCCCAGTGAGGCAATTTTTATTACAAATCTCAAATAAACCAAAATTTTTTTTTTTAAAATAAATAAAAAAATAAAAAACCACCCTGCTCCACGCCCGAGCCCAGGAGCCAGCCTGGATTCAGGAGCAGATCCCGAGGGTGTGGCAGTCCCTGCTCAGTGTGAGTGGCTCCTGAGGCTCCCCAGGGCAGGGTGGGACGCCCGGACAAAGGCCATGTCCTGCCTGTACTTCATGGCAGTGGGGGGCTGGCGCCGGAGCAGCTGGTCCCCCATGTCCTGGGGCTCAGGCTCGTCGTAGATGGTGGAGATGAGGATGGGAGTGTCCCTCCGGCGCTTCTTCCCCCTGAGGAATGTTGGCAGCTTCTCCCCGTGGTACCTGGAGGGAAGCAGGAAAGGTTTGGGGGGAGGTTGGTGAGGCAGCCAGGCATCCCTGGGCTTCCCTGATCTCCTCCTTCCCATGGAATGGTTTGGGTTGGAAGGGATGTTAAAGATCATCTTGTTCCATGGGTAGGGACACCTTCCACTAGACCAGGTTGCTCCAACCTGGCCTTGAACAATTCCAGGGATGGGGCAGCCACAGCTTTTCTGGGCACCCTGTGGAAGTGATACAGGGTACATGTGGACCAATATGGACTCTTGTGCTATTCTTGGCTGCTCCAGAACAAGAGCCAGCCCTCACAGTCAAACACAGCACCCCACAAAGCCTCCAGAAACCCCACAGGGCAGGCAGGGGTGGGACAGCAACAGCTCAGGTCACACTGGAGCAGGTGACCCCCAGCCCTTCCTTTGTGTTTGCGCTGCAGGAACCTGCACACAGTTCCAGTCCTGCTCTAACTTCAAAATCTCCACTAAGGAGCTCTGGACTGTCAGGAAGGGCAGTGTCTTTAGTCTGGAGAGCTGTGGCAGTCCCAGCTGTGCAGGGAAAAGCAGATTTCTGTGACAACCTCCCAGTTCTGGTTTCCACTCTGCTTCTTTTGGGGCCACTCAGCTGCTGTGAGCCCAGAGAGCCCAGGCAGAGCCCTGAGCACAGGCTGGCAGGGCAGTGGGTACTTACCCCAACCCCCTCTTGCATCTGGGGTTCTGACCCTCATTATCCAGAGCTTCAGCCATCCCAGAGTTGCTGCTCCCCAGGCCCTGTCCCTCTGTCCAGCCCTGCTGCTCCAGCACCTTCCTGCCAAAGCCCTGGGAGAGAGGAAAAAACATCACAGTCACAGGACAAAGCCCAACCCCATCTTCCCAGAGCTTTCTGCCCCCTCCCCACATCCAAGGCCTCTCCTCCCCTAACCCACACCCTCTGGGCACCACCACCCCCCCAGCCCTTTGTGCCCTGCCCCTGGAGGTGCTGCAGAGCTCTCACCTTGGTGTATCTCTCAAAGGTTCCAATCTGCTGCCCTGACACAGACCCCTCCTCCAACCCATCCCGGAGCCGCTGTTCCAGCCACATCTGCACCGAGTCCCGAGCATCCTTATCACCTCCATCTAGGCAGAAAGAAGCCAGAGTCAAGGCAGCACAGCCCAGGGAAGCTGCTCACTGCTGTCATTTCCCCCAGAGCACCAGGCAGAGGAGGCAGAACCTGTTCTTTTTGGCAACTCTCGCTGCCAGACCAGAAAAACGCTGTTTCAAGTTCACTGACGCTTTCAAAGGATGACAGAGCCAAAGAGCTCCCCAAATTCTGCAGGCTCAGAATTTCCCAGCCTCCCTGGTTTCCTCAGAATGGGGGGTTGGTTGAGCTCTGATACCTTTGTCATAGTAGATGCTCATGTCCACGTCCCAGTCGTCTGCTGTCTGCTCGTCAAAGTCTGCCAAGAGAAGGAAAGCAGCAGTTTTGGTGAAGTCTGACACAGAGGGGCTGTTTGCTGGTGGCCCAGCTCCCTGTTTTCCCTAACAAAATGGGAAGGAATCACAGAATCATTTAGGTTGGAAAAGCCCTCCTAGCCCATCGAGTCCACTCTGTGCCTGATCCCCACCGTGTTCCCCAGGCCAGAGCACTGAGAGCCACATCCAGTCATTCCTTGGACTCCTCCAGGGGTGGGCACTCCAAACCTCCCTGGGCAGCCCCTTCCAATACCTGCCCATCCTTTCACTGAAGAAATTTTCCCCAAAACTTGACCCTCCCCAGCTCCCCCCTTCTGTCAGGGAGTTGCAGAGGGTGAGAAGGTCCCTCCTGAGCCCCCTTTTCTCCAGGCTGAGCCCCCCCAGCTGCTCCAGACCCTTCCCCAGCTCTGCTCCAGACCCTTCCCCAGCTCTGCTCCCTTCTCCCTAAACTCTCCATCCCCTCAGTGTCTCTCTCATGCAGTGAGGGCTCAGAACTGGACACAGCATTCGAGGTGGTGCCACAGCAGTGCCCAGCACTGAAATGGCACTGGAGACTCTCCAGATCCCACAGAATGGGTTGAGGCAGCACCAGTGAGGTCTCTGGTGACAAGACTGTGATCAAGGTGACCGAGAGAAGGGTAAAAGTGATGGCAAGATGCCCATGGCTGAGTTTGAAAGGAGTTAACCCTGATTTAGAGCTCAGGGGGGCTGGTGGGGGCTCAGTGACACAAACACCAACATTACCTCCCCCATCCTTCTCCTGCCAGAACTGAGCATCTGTGTAGAACACGAGGCCAGAGCCTCCCTTCTCCCACTTGAGCTCGATCTCCTCCTCGAAGAGCCGCTCCTCCACACGCCCCTGCTTGGTCACGTCCTCGTGCAGGGCCTCGTGTCGCTCCCACTCCTCACAGGTGTCATTGTCCTGCAGGGGAGGTGGCACAGCGTGGGTGACACAGGCACAGCCCCCTCCCTGCTCCCTGACCCCATCCCAACACTTTCCCTGTGCAACAGCCCCGTGGACAGAGCCACTCCCAGCCTGCAGCTCTCAGGCCCCGACACGACGGGTGTGGATGAGCTCATTCCCTGACTAATGGCACTTCCAGAGTCAGCAGGGAGAGATCCCACAGCACACCCACTGCAGGGATGCCCTTTTAAGGAGCAGGTGTGCTGGACCTGGAGTCAGCACTAAGCAAGGAATTAATTCCACTCCAGCTGATCCCTGGGGAGATTGTGTGGGCTCCCTGGCACAGGCACAGGGCAGGCTCACAGCTCCACTGCTGCCCTTCCAGGGAGACATCAGCCAGGGCAGGAGCAGCCAAAAGAAGGGCTGGGGAGCCAGGAAACAGCCTGTGAGAAACAGCTGGAGGAGTCTGTTTAGTCTGGAAAAAGGGAAGACTGAATGAAAGGAGGGAACAAAGCGCACTCTGTGCCCGCTGTTGCCAGGAGAAACTAATGGGGTGGAATTGCAGCAAAGATTTGGCACCTGAGTTAATTCTGGTGGAGGAAAGAACGGGACTGGCTTGCCTGGGGATCTGTAATGACAGAGGTTTGGGAGAACAGGCCAGACAGGCGTCTGCCAGGGAGGGATGGCTCCACTGAGCCTGCCCTGCCCAGGGCTCCAGGAGCCTTTGTCACAAAAGCCCATTTTCCCCACAGTGACTAAACTTCAATCGCAGGGGCATTTGAGGCCAGCCACTTGTGCAGCTCTACATGGCCTTTTCCAGCACACAAACATAGCCCTGAACCCTCTGGCCACCTCAGTGACAGGCCAAGCAGAGCTGGGCCCACCTGCCAGGCAGCAGAGCAGGCTCTGCTCTGCAGCACCAGCTCCTCAGACCAAACCCTTTGGGATAAACCCTGACCAAACACTTTGGGCTCGACCCTCACAACCATTTTGAGGTGCACAAGCAGTTTTTGGAGAGTTCATGCCCCCACTGTCAAGGGGCTCAGTGCACCATGAGCCTGTATTTTAACACCGTTTTCAGACATGCAATTTACACAACACAGTTAGAAGATTAAAAACCGAGCTCTGTCTGCTGGGATGGTGCTGGAATATTCCACTCACATCATCCGAGTGCGACTCCTCTTGCTCCTCTTGCCCCTCCTCCTCGTCCTCCTCGGGCCGGGCCGGGTGAGTCACCCCCGGGGCTGACTCCGGCCCCTCTCCCTCCGTGATCTCATCCCCCGCAGCCGTGTAAACTCCTCCTTCCTCCACGACCGTCTCAGTGTGCTGGTATTCGAAAGGCACGTTCCCATACCTGCGGGATGAGCCAGTCTTGGGGAACTGCAGCTGCAGCTTGTGGATGACGGGCGGGGGCAGCCTGCAGGCGCGGATCAGCTCCAGGAACACCCGCAGCGGGGTGCCCACGTTCCCAAAAGGCATGAAGGAAGGCGGGTTGAACTCGGGCAGGCGCTTCAGCTCCGCCTCCGTGACGGATCCGCCCGCAGCCGTGCCGGTCTCGCTGTCTGGAAAAAACAAAGAATTTGGGTTATTTTTGGGGGGGAGGGTCCCTGAGAGGGGTAATCCAGAGCCCTCCCGAGCAGGGCGGAGGGGCAAGCAGAGCCTCAAGGGGCTCTCCTCGCCTTGTCATAGATTTAAAGCGTTCAGAACGATTTTAACCCGTTAAGTTTGGCCACAGCGTGTCGGGCCGAGCCCCCCCAGGCCCATCACGGCCCCCCCCCGTACCTGTCCCCGGGCCCAGGCGGACCCTGCGGATGAGGCAGCGGCCGGGCAGCACGGCACNCCCAATGGGGAGGAAACGGGGACAGAGAGGCCCCATTGTGGGGGAGACAGAGAGGGACAGAGGGACCCCGTTGAGGGGGGACAGAGGGACTCCAATGGGGGGGAACAGAGGGACCCCAATGGGGGGGAACAGAGGGACCCCAATGGGGGGGGACACAAAGGGACAGAGGGACCCCGTTGTAGTGGGACACATAGGGACAGAGGGATCCCATTGGGGGGGACAGAGAGACCCCATTGTTGGGGGACACAGGATCTGGGGGGGTCACAGGCCTTGGAGACAGAGAGACCTCAATGGGGGAGTCCCAATCCCTGGGCATGGGGTGGATTAACAGGCCCTGGGGGTCACTGGGGGGTGAGCAGATCCCAGTGGGGAGGGGGTCACAAGCCCTGGGGGTTTCAGGGCACTGGGACATCCAGCCCCGCTGTGCTGTGTAAGGGGGCAAGGGGTGCTGGCCTTGACCTCCTGGCACCATCCCAGTGCCAGACCATCCCCACGGGTGGGTGCCCCTGTCCCCAGGGGCTGTGGGGTGTCCCGTGCCCCGTGACTCATCCCGTGACTCAGACTCTCCCTCCCCACGGAAAACACCCGTCACGGGGCTGGGATCACGCCGGGAGCAGCGGGAGAGGTGCAGGCACAGGCTGACACTGCAGTTCTTCCCCACTGTGGGCTGCTGGCGAAGATTCCAGGTGTTCCCGTGGCACAGGGAGGCTCCCCCTGACACCTCACCGGAGCCAGCCGTGGAAAATGGGACGGGGTTTGTGCCTGTTGGCAGCGGGGTGAGCGTCCAGGTGAGTCAGAGCATCCACCTCCAACATCACCCCGGGCTGGGAGGCCTCGGGAGAGGCTCAACACCTGCAGGAAGGTGCAGCTTCCCAGGGGAATTTGCCCCTGGAAACTTCTGTGTGCTGGGAGCACCGAGGGGTTTTACATCCAACAGCTCCCACTGGCACCGTTTGACCCGTGTTTGCATTGCCAGATGGATTTTTAAGGAAAATCCCTTTCCTTCCAGTGTCTTTCCATTCAGGGCCTGCAGCAGATTTTTCTAATCCCCCGCCCTGAAACTCAACACCGTCTCTAAAAAGTCACCGCTGTCATTCCAAAATGTCAACACTTTATTAAAAAAATAATTTATTGCATCTTATATACAAACCACATGACTGTTCACTTATAAAATACTGACACCTCAGCTGCTGAAGGCAGGAGGGGCGAGTTCCCCAGGTGTGCACCTGGCTCTGACTCCAGGCAGGGATGTTTGGATCGACCACTAAACCAGCTCCGCTCGTTTCCACGGCGTTCCTGGCTCAGGGTTCACTTATCACACAAACAGGTAAGCCCAGAGCCCAAAATGAGGTGCAGCAGGTTTAGGTGCTCTTAGTCCTGTTGTGTTTCATGGAATTATGGAGGAAAGATATAATCTAAGGGAAAGAGGGTGAGTCTGCACACCCTGTAGGATTTAACACTCTGGCTTTCCCCCTGAAGGTATTTCCTGAGTGTTTCTAAGATTTCAAGCACACACAGGCAGACCCAACCTAATTCCATAGTGGTTGCACTCGGTAAGTGCAGCCACTGAGGCCACCAAACACCACAGGATGGAGCTGTCAGCTGAGGACAACCCTCACTGCTTGGAGTTAACAGCAAAATGCACAGTGATTTCAGCAGGACCAAGGATTCAGTGAGGAAAAACTGGGATCAGGCTCTACCAGAGCTCACAGGTGGGTGGGAACAGGGAAAAGGGGACAGGGAAAGAAACCCCACACACTCCATGAAATGAAGACCAGCAGGAGCTGCTGAGCCAGAGCTGTTTCTCCACGGATCCTCCAGCCTCAGCTGTGAGGAAACACACACAGTTCCCAAAGAGTCCAGAGTGCTTCTCCCACTAAACCCCTGCTCCTGGATCCCAGCAAGGCACCCCGGGGTGCTCAGCAGGGCACACAGAGCCCCGAGGTCTCATACAGCATCTCCACCAGCAGCTCCACGATGTCGGTGTCCCCGATGATGGGCCGGAAGAAAAGATCCGTGATGAGGGAGGGGGGGATGGATTTTAGGGTGGAGGCCACCAAGAAAATGTGGGAAAGGCGTCCCTGGTCCTTGGAGTGCAGTGGCTGCAGGAGCTCCTGGAGTGCTCCCTGGGCTTCCCGCTGCAGGCTCTGGATGTGGAGGGAAGCCCTGAGCCCAGGGATGTCTGTGAGGGACAGGAGGGGAAGATGGTGATGAAGAAGGATGGAACACAGCCCCAGGTTTCCCCAAATCACCATCTTTCNATGGGGGGGACACAAAGGGACAGAGGGACCCCAATGGGGAGGAAACGGGGACAGAGAGGCCCCATTGTGGGGGAGACAGAGAGGGACAGAGGGACCCCGTTGAGGGGGGACAGAGGGACTCCAATGGGGGGGAACAGAGGGACNGACTCATCCCGTGACTCAGACTCTCCCTCCCCACGGAAAACACCCGTCACGGGGCTGGGATCACGCCGGGAGCAGCGGGAGAGGTGCAGGCACAGGCTGACACTGCAGTTCTTCCCCACTGTGGGCTGCTGGCGAAGATTCCAGGTGTTCCCGTGGCACAGGGAGGCTCCCCCTGACACCTCACCGGAGCCAGCCGTGGAAAATGGGACGGGGTTTGTGCCTGTTGGCAGCGGGGTGAGCGTCCAGGTGAGTCAGAGCATCCATCTCCAACATCACCCCGGGCTGGGAGGCCTCGGGAGAGGCTCAACACCTGCAGGAAGGTGCAGCTTCCCAGGGGAATTTGCCCCTGGAAACTTCTGTGTGCTGGGAGCACCGAGGGGGTTTACATCCAACAGCTCCCACTGGCACCGTTTGACCCGTGTTTGCATTGCCAGATGGATTTTTAAGGAAAATCCCTTTCCTTCCAGTGTCTTTCCATTCAGGGCCTGCAGCAGATTTTTCTAATCCCCCGCCCTGAAACTCAACACCGTCTCTAAAAAGTCACCGCTGTCATTCCAAAATGTCAACACTTTATTAAAAAAATAATTTATTGCATCTTATATACAAACCACATGACTGTTCACTTATAAAATACTGACACCTCAGCTGCTGAAGGCAGGAGGGGCGAGTTCCCCAGGTGTGCACCTGGCTCTGACTCCAGGCAGGGATGTTTGGATCGACCACTAAACCAGCTCCGCTCGTTTCCACGGCGTTCCTGGCTCAGGGTTCACTTATCACACAAACAGGTAAGCCCAGAGCCCAAAATGAGGTGCAGCAGGTTTAGGTGCTCTTAGTCCTGTTGTGTTTCATGGAATTATGGAGGAAAGATATAATCTAAGGGAAAGAGGGTGAGTCTGCACACCCTGTAGGATTTAACACTCTGGCTTTCCCCCTGAAGGTATTTCCTGAGTGTTTCTAAGATTTCAAGCACACACAGGCAGACCCAACCTAATTCCATAGTGGTTGCACTCGGTAAGTGCAGCCACTGAGGCCACCAAACACCACAGGATGGAGCTGTCAGCTGAGGACAACCCTCACTGCTTGGAGTTAACAGCAAAATGCACAGTGATTTCAGCAGGACCAAGGATTCAGTGAGGAAAAACTGGGATCAGGCTCTACCAGAGCTCACAGGTGGGTGGGAACAGGGAAAAGGGGACAGGGAAAGAAACCCCACACACTCCATGAAATGAAGACCAGCAGGAGCTGCTGAGCTGGAGCTGTTTCTCCACGGATCCTCCAGCCTCAGCTGTGAGGAAACACACACAGTTCCCAAAGAGTCCAGAGTGCTTCTCCCACTAAACCCCTGCTCCTGGATCCCAGCAAGGCACCCCGGGGTGCTCAGCAGGGCACACAGAGCCCCGAGGTCTCATACAGCATCTCCACCAGCAGCTCCACGATGTCGGTGTCCCCGATGATGGGCCGGAAGAAAAGATCCGTGATGAGGGAGGGGGGGATGGATTTTAGGGTGGAGGCCACCAAGAAAATGTGGGAAAGGCGTCCCTGGTCCTTGGAGTGCAGTGGCTGCAGGAGCTCCTGGAGTGCTCCCTGGGCTTCCCGCTGCAGGCTCTGGATGTGAAGGGAAGCCCTGAGCCCAGGGATGTCTGTGAGGGACAGGAGGGGAAGATGGTGATGAAGAAGGATGGAACACAGCCCCAGGTTTCCCCAAATCACCATCTTTCCTCATTTCTTGGCAGGGTTCACTAGTGGGATGTACACAGTGCTACTGAGATGTAGCTATTCCAGGGATGTTTTTGAGGGAGGAAAAGCAGCTCACTGGGAAAATCATGCTTTGAAATTAAAGGAACATGGGATTTATTGTCTGCAGGGCAGGCAAAGGTCTCTCTCTGGCTTTTCCCACTACCTTTGGCATCCCCCCACCCCGATTCCCCATGGATTTGGGAATGACCAGAGTTAGGGAAAAGGTGACCAGCTCTCTCTGATCTCACACCTGTCCTTCTCTGAGCACCTCCAAGCCAAGAGGTCTGTGTTTGCCCAGGGAGGTGCTGGAGTCCCCATCCCTGGAGGTGTTCAAGGAACGTGGGTGCCACTCAGTGCTCTGGTCTGGTTGACAAGGGGGTGATCACAGGTTGGACTCGATGATCTTGGAGGTCTTCCCCACCCTCAGTAATTCTGTGATTTTGTGTTCAGCTGGCAGAGCCATGAGAGCCTGGCACTCACCTGGGTTGAAGAGGATGGCTCCCTTCAGGTAGGCATATTCCTTGGGGCTCAGGTCCAGGCTCCAGAAGGTGTTGAGGCAGCACTGCAGCCGCTGCACTGCAGCCAGTGTGGGTTGTGTCATTTCAGGCTCCTGCCCTTTGCTTTGCCCACTGAGGAGGATCTTCTTGAGCATGCTGGGCGCCGGGGCCTCCATCACCTCGAAGGTCACCATCTCCTGCACCAGCCCCAGGAGGAACAGGGGCACCCAGCAGCTGTCCAGCAGCAGGAGCTGATCCTCCCGTGGCAGCTGGTGGAAGGAAGGCAGGTTTTTCATGAAGCTGATGGTTTTGACCAGCACGGTGGAGGCGGCCTGGCAGGTGACGTGGGGCGTGCGGAGCTGGACGGTGCGGCGCTGGTGGCACAGGCAGCGCTGCCGGGCCCTGCCGGGGTGCAGGTTCTGGCTGAGGAGGGTGTAGAGGATGGCAGTGTGCTTGTCCTCGCCGTGGCACTGGCACCTCTCACACTCCATGCCCGCCCTGGTGCTCGTGGCTCAGCCGGATCCTCGGTGAAACTCTCTCCTGGTGGGAGACAGACGTAAAAGTCCCTCGCCAAATCTCTGTCCTCCCAGCTCTGCCAGCCTGTGGCTGTCCCAGGCAGCTCTTATAAGGCTGGGCCACACTGAAACACCCCTCCACAGCCTTGACCGCTCTGATTAAGCCTCCCTCATTAAAAAATAACCACTCACCCAACCCCGCCGTCCCAGGGGCAAACGAGTTCCCGGCGCGGCGTCAACGGCAGTTTTCTCAATGAATCGCCGTCCCCGGCGGGGTTGGGCCTTATCAGGATTACCCAAAGAGGATAAACAGGGTCATTACCCCAGGCTGTACCCTGGCACCAAGGCCCCTGAGCTGCCATGGGGCAGGTGTCGCTGCCAGGAGGTTCACAGACAAACACAAGGGCGTTCAACGGCCCCGGCCTTGGGAAGAGCAACCTGGAAGTTTGTGTTATCAGCGGGCTCTTTGCCTGGCCTGGCTCAGGAGCCTCTTGTTGTGGCTGGGGGAGGAAGAACCTAGGGAAGCTGCAGGGTGTGACGGGGCCGTGGGTTGTGTCCCTTGGATGGAACACAGCGCTGGGGAACGGCTGATGGGACTGTGGGTTGTGTCCCCTGGAGGGAACACAGGGCTGGGAAAGGGCTGATGGGACCGTGGGTTGTGTCCTTTGGTTGGAACACAGGGCTGGGGAAGGGCTGATGCTCCCGTTTGCACGATGAGAGGGGGGAAAAGGGCAAAATTCCCACGTTCTCCCAGTGGAAAAGGATTTGGTTGAATACGTGTCCAGGTGGGCGAGAAGGCCAGTGCCCCCTGGGCTGTCCCCTGTGCTGGCACTGCTGGGGCACATCCAGTGCTGTGCCCAGTGCACTGCAGGGGGGACACGGAGGGCCTGGAGCATGTCCAGGGGTGGGAAGGGACCTGGGGAAGGGGCTGAGGGAGCTGGGGGGGCTCAGCCTGGACAAAAGGAGGCTCAAGGGGCGCCTTCTGGCTCTGCAACCCCCTGATGGACCCAGGGGAGGGTCGGGCAGGGAACAGGGACAGGGGGAGAGGGAACATCCTCAGGCTGTGCCAAGGGATGTTTAAATTGGATATTGGGAATATTTGTTCATGGAAAGGGCCATCCAGCCCTGGCACAGCTGCCCGGGGCAGTGGAGGAGTCACATCCCTGGAGGGATTTAAAGCCCTGTGGATGTGGCACTTGGGGACACGGGGCAGTGGTGGCCTTGGCAGTGCTGGGAGATGGCTGGACTCGATGCTCTCGGAGGGCTTCTCCAGCCTTTACAACTCCATGATTTTCACATGGAATTGCCAGGTATTTTAACCCGTTGTCAGCAGAAAATGGGGCAGGAAAGCGGGAGCGCCTATTCCCGCATTCCCAAGGCGCTGGGGGCAGCATGAGGATCCCTGGGAGGGAACCCATGAGGGCAGACGAGGAGGAGGATGAGGACGAGGAGGAAGAACCTCCCCCCCCGATTTCCCCCCCAGAGGCTCACGCTGGAGCCCAGCACGGGCGGGACGCGGCGGGGAGGGGGTCCCATGGCCGGGGCCGCCCCCCAGGACGATGCCGGGGGGTCCCAGCAAGGCCCGGTCCTTTCGCCCTCCCCTCCCGGGGGTCGCGGCCTCCCCGTCCCGGGCCCGCCCGCCCCGTCGCCATAGCAACCGCGCCGCTCCCCACGCCCCGCCCCCTCCGACCGGATCGACAGCGGGCTCCACCAATCCGCGTAGAGCGCGGCGTGGATTGACAGCTCCAGCGACCAATCCGCGAAGAGCACGGCGCGGGGGCGCTCTGCGATTGGCCCGGGGGCAGAAGGGAGGGAGGGGCGCGCGCGTTTCCGCGGGCGCCGGTTCCGGTTCCGGCGGGGCCCGGTGTGGCGGCAGCGGCGGCGCGATGGGGCTGAGCGCGGAGGAGGCGGCTGAGCAGGAGGACAGATTCGACGGGATGCTGCTCGCCATGGCCCAGCAGCACCAGGGCGGCGTGCGCGAGGTAGCGCCGCCGGGGACCGGGGCATGGGNACGGCGGGGCGGGGGCGGGAGGAGCGAGCCGGGGGTGTGGGGGGGGGCGGCCCGGCCTGCCTTCCCGTGTCCCGCCCCAGCACGTGGGGCACGGGAGGCACGTGCGCTGCTACGTGACTGCAGGGCCGCGCCAGCACCGCTCGTTAATTAGTGTGGTCGTAATGAGGGGCCTCGCAGACCCGGGGCCTCCGGTTTTCCCGGGGCATCCCCTGGGGATGCGCGGGATGGAGCCCCTCAGTGGCTCTTTCCCAGTGGGGCCAGACCGTGAAGGCGGTCGTGGCTGCCCCTTGTCGTGCTCGGGGATGTGCTGCCCCTCTTCGCGGATCCCACCGGGATCGCCCTCCACGTGGGGTCCGGGGTGCCGGTGCTGCCCTGCAATGGGGCGGGACGGTGTGGGAACACTCCACTCACATCCCGCTCACGAAGAGTTTAAAGCCCCCAGTCCTCCACCAGCCCCTCGGGTTGTACCTAAAGCACCGATTGAAACCCGCCCCGGGGCAGAATTGCTGGGAAGTGAAAGGGCAGGGAAATTCCGTGGGAACACCGGGCTCCCCTCAGGGTTTGTTCACTCAGCCGTGAGCCCCGGTGGTTACGGGGGAAAAAGAAAGGGTTTGCACGTTTCTGGGTGTGCAGAAAAAGCAAAATGTGGTATAGATGTATATAGATCCCTGCCCAAATTCCTGCCAGCTCTGGGTACTGGAGGAGAAATTGAGGATAAAGTGCTGCCCTTTCATGCAAACCACACAAATGCCCCTTTGGGGAAGTGAGAATCCAGGAGCTGGGGCTCCACAGTGCAGGGTTTCCTCCAGGAACCAGCCACGGGACTGATTGCAGGGTGATCCTGGCACAGCCACAGGCAAGAGGGCTGATCCAGAGCCAGGGGGTGGCTGGGGGTGACCTGCTCTCACTGCTCCTTTGCTTTCCACCAGCTCGTCAACACCTTCTTCAGCTTCCTGAGGAGGAAGACGGATTTCTTCACTGGGGGAGAAGATGGAGTAGCAGAGAAGGTAAAAAATAAATCAAGCTTTTTTAAGCCTTTTAATTTCCATCCCACCCGTATCTGTGCCATGATAAGGCTTCCCTGCCTGAAACTCCCAGAATTTGAGGACACTTGGGGAACCAGCAGCTCATGGTGCTGCTGAAATCCATCACAGAAGGGAAGAAAATGGGGAGCTGCTCCTTCTGAGGGGAGGAAGGAAACAAAGACCTGCCCCTCTCACAGAGGTGAGGAGGGTAATAAGGAGATGCTCCTTTTTGAGGAGAGGAGGAAGCAAGTAGCTGCTCCTCTCTGAGGAGAGGAACACAGGATTGTCTGCTNTCCATTCTGAGGGGAGGAAAAAACAAGGAGCTGCTTCTCTCAGAGAAGAGGATGGTGATAAAGAGCCACTCCTCTGAGAGGGGAGGAAGGGAGCAAAGACCTGCCCCTCTTATAGAGGTGAGGAAGGTAATAAAGAGATGCTCCTTTTTGAGCAGAGGAGGAAACAAGGAGCTGCTCCTCTCTGAAGAGAGGAACACAGGATTGTCTGCTCAGGTACCAACAGTGCAGCTCTTCTGCCAGACTGTGGCCAAAGGCTTGTTTGGAAAGCAGCTCTGGCAGACACACTGACTTAACGGTGACACACCAGGGTGCTGATAACCCCAGGTTACCTTGTTTGTTCACCTCAGGAAAAGCACAAAGTCCATGTCTCTGCACATGCAGCCCTGAGCTTTGGCTCAGGGCTGTGGAGCCTGGATGGAGTGAGGGTTCTGGGGAGCCTTGGGCAGCCTGAGCATCACCTGTCCTGCTCCAAAGCTGCAAAACTAAGTAGGGAAATGAGAGTACTCAAACACAAACTGGGCAGGGTTCCTGAATGTTTCCTTCTTATACTTGCCAGTAGAGGAGCTGTTCCCCCTCCTGGACTGCTGGAACCCCACCAGTTGGATGTGTTAGGGCAGCTGTTGGTTGCTAACAGGGTGTAACATCCTCTGTCCAGTCTCTAAGGTGGCAAAGCTAAGGCAGGTAAAGGATGAGAAAGAGAATGTCCCAGCCCTGGAAGTGGCCAAGGCCAGGTTGGATGGAGCTTGGAGCAACCTGGAAGGTGTCCCTGCCCATGGCAAGGAGTGGAACTGGATGATCTGTAAGGTCCCTTCCAACCTGTACCATCATGTGATTCTGTCAAAGTGAGAAAGATGAACCCTATTGTCATTTTTCTTAGCTTAGAGAGCAAATCTCCCCAAATTCCTGGGGGGCTCTGTGCTCCCAGGGAGTGAAACCCTGAGTGGCATTCCAGAGGTGAGCACTGGCTGTGCTTTAGGATGTCCTGGCTGCTGTCCTTGGCGAATCTGTGCCTCTACAAGGGAAGGGACACCTGTCAAAATGCTTTTTGGCCTCCCAAAAGAGGGCTCTGAGACCGTAGGAACCACAACACAAATGGGAGAAGCTCCTTCCCCAGTCCTGCTCACCCTTTGGCATGAGAGAGGAGAGGGTGGGAAGGTCTCTGTTTTTTGGGTGCCATTTCAGCAGCTCGTGTGGGTGGGGTGTGACACCCACAAGGGTAAATAGTCCTCTCACCATGCATGGATCGTGGTGGGGTGGGAACAGAGCCTGGGAGACACACACACATCTTGGATTCTGTATCCCAGGAGACACCGTGTAAACAAACCCCGCTTCCCTCTTAAAACAAAACAGAAATACTCAATGTTTGGTTACCAGCAAGGTGCACATCCCGAGCTGCTTGGAAAAGGCTTCTGGTGTGTATACAAATAAATTCTCCCCCTCTCATTCCTTTCTCTGGACCTCCCTGTATGATTTCTGGGGCAGCCTTCAGCTCACATACGTGCTGCCCTGCACAGCACCTCTGGCTTTATCGGCGTGGGGCAATTGCTCTGGCTCCCTGCCTGTGTACTCAGCCTTCCCGCTGAGCACGAGGCCGTTGGCACCACAGACCTTGGGATTTTGCCTCTCACAGTCACAACAACCTCTGGACAACCTGGAGGGAGGCTGAACCAAAAGATTCATGGAGGAACTCGTCCCTCTAGTGTAAAATTCATGGGGGTTTTGAGTGTTTCTCACCTGATTGTGGCGTTGGAAGCTCCGTCTGGGGAAAAGGCCAGGCGTGGGAAATGTCAGGAGGTAAAATAACTTGGCTCTGGTGTGTCTGGGCTTGCAGCTGGCCTGGCTGTGTGGAGGGGCTGTCAGATGGCTGGGCTGGGCATCTGCACGTCCTGCTGGAATTGCACAAAGATCAGAACAAATGGAGGGGTTTTATTGCTCCCTTATCTCCATGGAAATACACTCCCTGGGCCAAGAAGAACTAGGAAGGGCCACATTTAAATGTGTTATAATTATGGAAGTATTACATATTTTAAAAATTTTCTCTTTTTTTGTTTTTTTATTTATCTTTTTCAATTGAAAAATCTCCAGGTTTTCAGTCAAAAAACGAGTGAAAACAAAGGGAGAAGTCACAAAATCAGTGTGACCTACCAAATTACCTCCTCTGTAGACCGAGTTGGCTCCGTTTGGGTTTGAAATTGATGATGTTTTTAAACCTTTCTGACCCCTGTTCCTGCCTTTCAGCTGATCACAGATGCTTTCAACCACCACAACAAACTGGCTCAGAAGGAGAGGAAGGAGAAAAAGGCCCGTCAAGAGGCCGAGCGGCGCGAAAAGGCCGAGCGTGCTGCCAAACTGGCCAAGGAAAAGCAGGAGGCAAATGAGCCAAGGATTAAGGAGCTCACAGATGAGGAAGCAGAAAGGCTGCAGCTTGAAATCAACCAGGTGAGAGCATTGTCAGGTGTTAAAAATGCATTCAAATGGCTCAGGGTTGTTCCTTTGCACTCCTCAAAGTGTGAGGGGGAATCTTCCCCTTGGTGGTGTTACCTCTTTCCTGGGACTTTTCTCAGGGCTGAAAATTCCTTGTTTTCAAAGTCTTGATGCAGTTCCCAGTCCTGTTTGTTTGAGCTGAAGAGGCTGAGGCCATCTAGTGCCAGATCAGGAAGTGACAGCAAGTGCCAGCACTTGGCTGAGCATGTTCCTTCTCTTTTTAAGCAGAAGAAAGAGGCCCAAGGACAGGTCAACAGTGTCCCAGTGAAACCCTCAGAGGATGAAGCTGAGCCAGATTCTAACAAACAGGTAAAACTCACCTGGGGAATTCATTTTAGAGGCACAGAATGGCTTGGGTTGGAAGGGACATTAAAGACCACCCAGTTCCACCCCCCTGCCAGGGGCAGGGACACCTTCCACTAGATCAGGTCACTCCAAGCCCTGTCCAGGCTGGCCTTAGGCTGAGAAATAGGTTTCTGGACAAACATAAGAACTCTTGTGAGTGTGAGGGGATGTCTAATCTGACTTTTTTTAAAAATACACAGAGTTCCCAAAGATTTCAATACAGTTTTCTCTTTTTTCTTGGCTTTTTTTCTTGTAATCATGTTTTAACAGAAGTATCTATTAATTTTTGGGCTAAATTTACATGGATATCAAATACAAACACCTGAAATTCTTATAAACCCCAAATGGAAAAGCTTCTTTCTTTACTCTTGAATTTCTTAGGAAACAGACGATGAAGAGGAAGATGAGAAGGATAAAGGAAAACTTAAACCCAACTCTGGCAATGGAGCTGACCTTCCAAATTATAGGTGGACACAGACCCTTTCAGAATTGGATGTAAGTAGTGCTTTGGTACCAGGATCTGAGGAATCCCAGATGGGGAATAAGAGCAGGTGCTGATAAGAGTGGAGGAGCCTTTTCCCTGTGTCTCAGTGTCCTGTGGAATTCTGTTAGTTGTCCTTTGCAGCAGCATTTCAGTAGCTGGGAGAGAGCCTCATAACTAAATAAAATTCCCAGAAGCTGCAGTTTGCCCAATTTTGGCCTTGTTTTAACCAGACAGACATTAAAATCTGCTGCCCCTTTTATGGCCCTTTGTGTCCTTTCACCTCCTGCTCACTGAGTATCTCAAGGACAAGTTTGTGCACTGTGTCCAGTGAAACCAAGGCAGAAGGTCTTGGAAAAGCAGCACAGGAGGGTTAGGAGAGACTTCACTGCCCAGCTCCTCAAAGCTGCTCTCTGTCTGCCCCAGCTGGCCATCCCTTTCAAGGTGAACTTCAGGTTGAAGGGGAAGGATGTGGTGGTGGATGTGCAGAGACGCCGCCTCAAGGTCGGCCTGAAGGGCCACCCTGCTGTCATTGATGGGGAGCTCTTCAATGAGGTGAAGGTGGAGGAGAGCTCCTGGCTCATTGAAGATGGGAAAACAGTCACTGTGCACCTGGAGAAGGTAAAGGATGGATTGGGAGGGATTCAGGCTTGGCTGCCTCTTCCCAGGGGAAGTAAGAGTGACAGCCCTGGGCTTTGGCAGGTCAAACAGAGCCACTATGGGTATCCTTGGTACAGTGTCCTTGGAAGTGGGGTATTGCAAGTGTGCCCTGTGTTCAGCCTAATTTCAGGCTAATCCAGCATATCCAGTGGATTTCTCAGCACTTCAGGAAAAGCTGGAAGGAAATCAGTCATTTTCAAGTTGTCTGTTAGTGGAATAATGGCATGTTTTGACATCTGTTAGTGACAGGAAAATCCAGGGTCCCTTATTCCCTCCTTTCTGAGCCTCTCTAGGTGATTTTAATCCCATTTATGTGGTGCCACATGGGA
This sequence comes from Campylorhamphus procurvoides, assembly GCA_013396655.1. Lineage (NCBI taxonomy): Eukaryota > Metazoa > Chordata > Aves > Passeriformes > Dendrocolaptidae > Campylorhamphus > Campylorhamphus procurvoides. Next base: position 116,189 of record WBMV01004545.1, read on the forward strand.
CACCTGACAGTCTCCCAGATCCCCAAGCTGTGAAAATTCAGATTACCTAAAGTAGTTTGAAATAAAACCACCACACTTTATCCCTATTCAGATTTTATTGATATTTAGAAAACTGTCAAATATTCCAGCAGCTTTTTCCTGTGACTGAGACTTAAAATTCCTAGAGCAAGTCCAAGAAAAATAAACTATTTGCTTCTTCATCCTTCAGATCAACAAGATGGAATGGTGGAACAAACTGGTCTCCACAGACCCAGAGATCAACACCAAGAAAATTAATCCAGAGAACTCAAAGGTAAGAACTCCTCTGTTTGATGGGGTGGAGCCNGTATGACCAACGACAGAAATCCATGGGCCTGCCCACGTCTGATGAACAGAAGAAGCAAGACATTTTGAAAAAGTGGGTACACCTTATTAATCTGTGGGGTTTTGCCCTTCTCCTCTTCCTCTTTGGCACAAATATGTGAGAAAGCAGGTTGGCCTTCAATCCCACCCATGCTGTCATCTGCATAGTCATTGGATTTCTGGCCAACCACGGGTGTCTGTAAAAGGCTGTGGGGGTAGAAAGCCTAATGGGAAATCCTGGGAGGAGCCCAGCTCTGGAATTGTCTTAATCTGCTGATTTCAAGTCCAGAAAGCACGTTTGAGACTGGAAGTGCCATCTCTGCTGAACTTTAACATGGTCTTGATTGTTGTCTAATCTCCCTCGGTAGCCCAGCTAATCAGCCCTCCCTGCCACTTGCCACCAGGAGCTGTCCCCAGGCCACTTTTATGGCTTTATTGCCCTGTTTGGCAGAAATGCACCGTGGCAGGGACTTGATTCCTGGAGCTCCCAAGGCCATTTGGGAAGGTGTGGAGGCAATTCTGGGTCACTCAGCTTCTTCAGCAAGTGCAGCCCCACAGCTTATCTCCATGGGGAAGGAGGGTTAGTGTAGCTGACCTGACTCCTTTCCTTTAGCTTTATCTAAAGTAGTACCAGAAGCTTCACTGTGGGGTGTGACTGGAGCAGAGACCAGGCTTCCTTAGTGCCTGTTGAGTTAGTGGAATGGGACTTCTGCTCCCAGGAACTCCACCTCGGTGGCAAGGTCACTTGTTTGGTGCTCTGGAAGTTTGGCTTCTGCACAGATTGGCTGGCAGAGGATGGAGAGGAAGTTTAGACTTTGTTCAGGCCAAAGTAGACTCTGTGACACCCATGTGGGTGCTGATCTCTGTCAGTGGAGCTCTCCTGGCTGCCAAACAAGGACATTATCCTCACAGCACAGATTTCCCTGGAAGTGGAAAGTGGAAACCCTGAAATGGGAACACAGAGGGGACCGAGGCCTGCCCTTACTTGCACTCAGTGTGTGGATCCTCCACGTGGGTGTGATGTGTTGTATCCCTTGGAGAACAGAGCAGAGGAGCTTCTGTGTGCAGAAATCACTCCTTGTCACTCCTTAAGCACAGTGCATTGCTCTCAGAACTTTCTGATGTGGCAACCTGAGTCCAAATAGTCCTTGGATGGTATCCCTGCCCATGGCAGGGGGTTGGAACAAGATGATCTTTTGAGGTCCCCCCTAAACCAAGCCAATCTGTAACAGTTAAAGGGGGTGTGTTTGATAGTTAATAACTCATGTGTCTGGCCTTGCTGACCTGGTAGGATGACAGGAATGCTGCTACCACTGACCCGAGGAAAAGGTGTTTGTAGTCCAGGGAGTGTGTCCCAAGGAGCTCAGCAGAACATTCCCTGCTGGGGAGGTTGTGAGGACAAAGCAGAAATCCTTCCCCTCACAAACAGGGCTGTTCTGGCTCCTGCTGACTCACCCAAGCTCTTGTCTTTGTTTCCCTTGCAGGTTCATGGAACAGCATCCAGAAATGGACTTTTCAAAGGCTAAATTCAACTGACCCCCCCCTACTCCCCCCTCTCTTTCAGTCAGCCCAGTGAATGGGGCAGGATATGTATGGTTGGATATTCCTCACCTTGGGCAAGTCAAACTTCCAGCACCCCCAGCTGAGCTTGCTGTGGAGGCAGCTCCAAGGAGTGGAGCAGGGCAGGGCCACAGGGCAGCCACAGCAGCTCCAGCCAGAGCCATCTGTCACAATTCCCGAAGGGCAGTGAGGAGAGAAGGAGAGATTAGAGCCAGAAAAGGGTGTTAGGGCTGAGAGAGCCAGACCTGAGAGGTTTTGGGATATATCCTTAATGTAATGCTTTGCTTCCTTGGGCTCTTCAGAGCTGCTCATCTGCTCTTTGCCAGCTCAGTTTGGCACAGATACCTCTTGAGTTTTACTCCCTCCTGCTCTCCTGTGAAAACAAGGGTCAGTTTATTCTGTAAAATAGTTCTCCTCCTGCCTCCTTGGGAAGGGCAAACAGCAGTTTGAAACCACAGCTTTGGCAGCAGGGACAGCCTCTGCTTCTCCTTGCTGCTGTTTCTGATCTTGCCAGAAGTGGGACAGCTGGAGCACTCCAGGGCTCCCAGCACAGCTGGAGAGGTCACCCTGCTGTCCTACAGCAAGGAGAGGCTGGAGAGTCTGTGGGGTGGGCAGGAGAGGATGGGGAGGGGGGCTTTGGGGGTGCTGTTCCTGCTGGGATTGTGTCTCCTGCCTCTTTTCCAAGGACCTCTGTCCCTGCTGACGAGTGTTGCTGTGCTCTGTGCCGAGCTCCTGCTGCTGGGTGGCATCACTCTGCATGTTCGTGTCTGTTAAAACTGCAGTTGCAACATAAAGGAAAAAAAGTGGAATATTTCCAGGCAGAGTGTGTGATTTCTCTCCCAGAAGGGGTCTGGGATCCAGGCTGGGAGGGGGCAGTGCCAGGGGGGCTGCTGGCAGGGGCTGGGGTTGTGCTCTCTGCAGCTGCCTGTAAATACCTCTCAGGTCTCAGGCTCCCTGCTCTGGCCTGATTGTCCCTCCCTCCCTCAGGATGGGGCAGTGGGAGCTGCATGTCTGTCCAGGAGTGCTGCTGAACCCCATGCCCATCTTAAACCCTCAGGCTGACCAAGGCTCCTGCTCCAGGCTCTACACATGACCACACCACAAAGCCACCCTTGCCCCAGGTCTCCTGTATGACAAGCTGACAAGGAGAGTGTCACAAAATCCCAGGCTCTGTCAGGCCAGGCTGCCCCAGATCTTGCTGTGGTTTTTCCTTCTGCCTCCTGGAAATGGTTCCACCTCCTACCCAAGGGAGTGGGCATAAATCCTCCTTGGGCAAAGTCCAGCCTGGCACTGCACCTGGGGTGGTGGAGGTTATTTTTCTGAGGAGTAGAACAGTTTGCAATAAGTTTCCCAGTTTTAGAGGGTCTTGGAGTCAAAAAGAAACCCCCACCCAGCTGAGCATGACCTTGAGGGTGAGCAAGGACTGGGGTCCTCCTGCCTGTTTGTCCTACAGATTCCCCTGCACACAGCTGCCTGTCCGTGCTTTGGCCTGATAAAAGAACAGGCTCTCCCCTTCCCATAAAAAAGCCAGGCCATGCTGCATTTGAAGGTTTTAGCCCCAGAATGAACTCCCTGCTGGTGTCTGCGCTGAGCCCTGGGGCACGAGGCAGGTGAGCTGGAAGGGCTGAGCTGCTGTGGGGTGTGTGATGAGCTCCACACCATTCCCAGCTCTGCCAGGCACTGCTGCTGCTCCCTGGAGGTGCTGGGGATGGAGGAGCAGGGCTGGGCTCTGCACCTGCAGCAGGATCTGCATCCAGGTGCCAGCCCCTCCTAAGGGACAAGCACGGGCAGGCACCAGGGCAGTCATAAACCAGCAGGGTTGTGGCACCACCCTGAGCCCAACCTGTAGCTTTGTTTCCCCATTTCCTCCTCAGCCATGTATCCATCCACCCAAGCCCACCTTTTCCCCATGGTTGGCAGCTGCCTGGATGTGGCATCAAGGTGTGGGCAGTGTTTGCTGCCTGTTCCAAGTTCAATGTTCCCAACCCCAAAATCCTGGTGTTCTGTCCTCAGCCAGAGCAGGGTTGGGAGTAACAACTGAAAATACCGAATTTGCTGCTTCCAGGTGGCACTGGAATCTGGGTGGTGTCACTCCCAGGAGGCAGCTGAGAGAAAACAGAGAAAAGGCAACCACAGGAACCCCCAAGAAGAGTTTTTTTGTGGTGAAGGAGTGTCATTTGGCCTTTGAGGGAGATAAAAGGAGAAGGCAAAGAGCCCTGGGAGAGCGAGGTGAATGTCCGGGGCCATGTTTGTGAACCAGAGTTGATCCCGGTGCTATCCCTGGACTTCAACCCTTGGGGCCAGCGGAACAGAAGGTGTTTCTCCTGATGGCCTTGTCCTCTGCAAACACCCTCCTGCCACCAACTTCCCCCAGGCCAAGGTGAATCAGGAGCCCCTTTTTGCTTCCCAAGGCAGATTCCCCTGGAATAAACCATGGTCTGACACTGCTTAAAGAATGCAAAGCCCCACCTTAGTCTGAATCGCTGGAGACCGTGGAGCAGGGAAATGCTGATAACACTGGGATCCCAACCTCACAAACACATCTTTGTCCTGGCTCCCTGCAGATGTTTCCCTGTCCAGGAATGGCCCTGGTGCAGGGTGGCAAGTGCTAAAGGTCCTTTCTGTCTTTCCACACCTGTGCCAGGTGACCTGGAGAAGCTGTTTTGGTGCTGCCACCACCCGGAGCTGCCACTGCTGGCACATCCCAAGCTCCTCACCTGCCTGCCCACGGTCCCTCCCCCTGTTCCCTTTAAAAGCAAACCTTGCAGGCACACAGGCTCTGCAGAGAGTTTTTCACAGGGCAAAAGTTCCCCACAGCCTTTTCCTTTCTAACAGTTTAGCTTTTATTAATGACTCCTGCAGCTCAGACCATTTGGGAAATATCCCAGACTGCAGGACTGCTTCAGGAGGAGCCTCACCTCCTCTGTGAGGAATTAAGTCCATCCCTCTGCTTTCTAAGGTCTAAGCCTCACTGAAATTAATAATCCAGCAGTTCAGAGCGTGGGTGAGGAAGAGGAATTCCTTTAACACTCCTTTAGCCATTCCCTGCAGAGTTCCTGAGCTCCCTAAACCCAATCCCAGGGAACCAGTGGTTCAGACTGGATCCCTCAGAGGTCACTGTGCTACAGGGCAAGGCAAGGACCCACATATTGGGAGTCTCTGGAGGCTCTGCTGCCAACACCAAGCCAAATAAAACCAAGTAATGTCTTCGGGAAAAGACAGGTGCTGAGTCAGGCTCCCAGAAGGAAGTACCTGTGTGAAAGAGCATGTTTGCACACCCGTGGTCAGGAAAAGGCTCTGGTGTTTGTAAGATCCCCACTTGGGCAACCAATTCTTTGTGCCAGATCACTCAGAGGAACATTCCCCACTAGTGCTCAGAGCAAAAACCACCCCAGCAACAGCCAAGGCAGCTTCACTGACAGCAAATACAACAAACCCCCCCGTGGATGCATTCCAGGTACAGATGTGAGCAAGGAAACAGGACTGACAGGGCCCCAACCAGCTGGTTTGAAGGGCCAGGTTTCCTTGCATGGCAACAGGCATGACCCCAGAGGCTCCTTAATTCACATCCAGCCACCATCCTGGGGTTCAGCCCTTGGAATGATCCCCCTGGAGCTGCCAAATGGATGAAAACCTCTTTGTCTACCTGGGAAAGCAGCAATCGGCCACCCCTTGTGCAACCACCACCAACAGGAAGGTAAAAGACACAGCACAGGTAAAGAGCACATCTTTTACTTTATAAAAAAGACCAAATCAGAACATTTAAGGCCAAGGAGTGCAAAAGAATCCCATGAGACACCACAGGTGCACCAGCGTCAGGGACCATCGAGGTGAAAATCTTCCTTTCAATGAGTTTTTGGGTGGGGGGAGGGTTGGAGTTTTTTTTTTGCAAGCTTAATCCATACACATTCACTCTTCATACCCAGACTAAACATGAAAAATGTGCTGTTTCCTCTGTCCCAGCTCGTTGCAAGTCCAGCTCACTCCTCGTCTCCAAAGCACAGCCCCCAGAGCTGTGTCAGTGGGACCTGTGCTGAGGGAGCCCCAGAGCACACGCTGGAGTCAACTTGTCAAATAATAATAATGTACAAATCCACTGAGAAGCAGAAACCAGGAGGGTCCATCCCTATGGGAAGAGGTGACCACACACACAGCTCTTCTGGGTGCCCCAGCCTGGCCTTGCTTCAAGTCTTCTCCTTGGATAAACTGGGCTTCTCATAAACCAACAGCTTGAAACACAAAGCAGGGAGGGGAAGCCAAATCTGAGGCTCAGTGTCTTCCTTGATTTTCAAAATGTCTCTCTGTCTCCAGGTGTGGTCTCAGTAATGCCCCTGATTTCTGAAAGCACTCCCTGAAAAGCCAGGGCTTTACAAAAACAGGCTCTGACAGGGACTGAACTGTCCATTTCAAAGGGGTTTGGCCTGTTAAATAAACCTGACTGCTCAGGGGAGGAATTAAATCCTTCCCCCCTACCCAACCTTCAGAAGAATAATCACAGGCTGTGAAATAAAGGCACATTCCAATTCAGCTAAGGCACATTTCAGTCCGACCAAGGCACATTTCAGTCCAATTAAGGCACATTTCAGTCCAATTAAGGCACAAAAACACAGTTCACACCAAAGCACAGTGCCTATTTTGGTTTCACTCTCCCCCCAAAACCAGTGGGTGTGTGTATCCTACGCCTGGTAAATTCAACCAAGTGTTTTCTATTCACGTCCAAGGACACCCAAATGTATAAACATTTGGCTTCATGGCTTCACATGTTTACTTTCTGATAAACAACCCAATGGCAACCCCACAGGTCCAGCTTCCTCCTGCTGCAGGGCTGCAGCCCTCAAGGCCACCTGGCACTGTGCCCTGGGGTGGCACTGCCCCATCTCCTGCTTCCCACTGCCTGCTGGAGGGGAGCAAAGGGAAGGAGAAGGTGCTGAGGGGGAGGAAAGGACCAGCAGTGTCTCACAAACCCTCTGCAGACACTCAGAGGAGCCTTTCCATTCTAGGCAAACCACTTCTAAGGGATTTTCTAGCAAACAGCCCAATCTTAACCACAAAAGGTCAGAAATGAACCAACTATTTCCCTCACCTGCCACACCCCGAGTTCCAGGCTTGCCCAGCGTGATGGGAAACGTGGAGGGCTTGGCAGAGGAGTGGGGAAGAGCTGAGTGGCAGGGAAGTCACAGGTCAGCATGTGCACCTGGGAACAGCTCACAGCTGCAGTTCACATCAGGCTGGCAGAGCTGATGCCCATGGGCTGCTCAGGGGGAGGTGAAGGAAGCAGCTGAGCAGCCATCCCACCCCCTGGCAACTGGCACTGTCTCAGGAGGCCAAAATTTAAGTGAACGCCCTTACCTGAGCCAGCTCCTCACAAGGCAGCAGGAGATGACACCAAGAGTCAGCAGGGAGAAGGCAGATTTGGCTGCTGCAAACACTGTGGGTAGGGGACTTAGGGTTTTTGGGACCAACCCAGCCACTTTAAATAGAGGTTTGGGTCCCTAGAGAGGCATTTGGGTCCCTAGAGAGGCATTTGGGTCCCTAGAGCATCACCTCAGCATCAGCACCAACACAGACACCACCCAGTTCTTCCCTATCCCAGTGAACTCAGGCAGTGCCAGGAAGCAAGAACTGTACAACAGATCCTCAAAGCAGGGACAGGGCTGGGCCCCTGAGGCTGCTGGGGCTAAATGTGATTCACAGAAGTCACAGAGGCACAAGTTATCTGATACTTCCTTGTCCATCTTCTCCTCCCTGGGCACACATTCCACCTCCCGAGTCCATCAGCTCTGCAGTTCGCTGCCTCGGTGTTCTATATTGTCCATAAAAACCAAAATATCCAGGGAAATTCAGGCAGCAGGAGGAATTTGGCTTCAATAAAGGATGAGGGTAGGCTGGGGGGGGAAAAAAAAGGGTGGCACAGCACAGTCCATATGGAAAGAGGAGGGATGTGATTGCAGCAAAGCCCTGGAATGCCTGTCTGCTGCTTGGGTCCTTTAACAATACACCTGAAGCAGGGGTGCCCCAGAAGAGTCAGTCTCTGTGTCTTGGAAAGAGGAATCTCTGCTTGTTGGAGAGCCTTGGAGAGGAAAGAGAAGAGATGGTGACATTAGGGCAGGGTGAAGCTCAGCAGTGGAACACCTGGCAGGTGGGGAAGGAGCTGCCACAAAAGGCTTTGTGTATCATGAGGGAGGAGAAAGCCACAAAAAGCCCACGGGCAGGGAACAACCCTGCCTGTATTGTAGCCATCTCCTGGGACAGGGCTGTTATTATGCAGGAGGAAACTTGTCTTTTAGCCCTGGGCTGCTCTTTGGGAGGATCAGAGCTCGGGGGACAGCCCATCACTCTCCCCTGCTTCCCTCTTACAGTTCCTTTTGTTCCTGGTCTCACCCAGCTGTGACCTTCGGCAGTCGCACCCCAAAGACAGCCCCAAACTTCTCCAAGGCACACAGAGACTGAAAGCTCTGAGGACAAACCCTGTGCCAGGACACAGAACGCCCCCCACTTGGATTTCAGTCCTTTTCAGCAGGACCCACCAACCCAGGGAGGCTTCTGAGCTCCCGTCACTCCTGAAGCCCAAGAGAACTGAGGGGATCTAAAGGGCAGGGGCAGCTCAGCCTTTGTGGAGGGGGAAAAGTGGAGACATGTGAAATAGGGGAGGTTCAGGGTCTCCCCCTCAGTGCTGGGATGTCTCTGTAGCCCCCTCCAGACCCCCCTCCAGACCCCCCTCCAGAACCCCTCCAGACCCCTTACCTGCACTGCTGTGCCGCCTCATGTTCCGGGCCATCACATCTGCTGGGGTTTCTTCTGAGATCTGCACAGCCAAGTCTGCAAGGCAAACCAAGAGGGCCTGAGACAGGAAAGGGTGACTCAGCAGCAAAGAGCCCTGTCAGGGAACCAGGGGATCTCCAGGAGGCACCACCCTCAGGGAACAGGAGAGCCTGAGCCTGGTTCTTCCCGTTGCTTCTATCATTGACCCGTAACCTGAGCCATGTGGTCCTTAAACTCCAGGAAGCAACAGGTAATCTGGGAAGTAAAACACCCCCTCACTTTCCTCTGTTACTGCTGGATGTCTGCTTGCCCCCCACACCCAGCTTTTCAAGGTCTTTGTACAACAAACCCTCTTACAACCTGTTCTGGAGGCCGGGCACTTCAGGCTGCTCCGGTGAGGAGGAGGCAGCTCTGGAACAAGCAGGAGGCACTGGCTCTGTGGAACAGCCTTCCCTCCTCTTTGCAAGGATATTTATTGTAGGAGAAGGTCTCAGCTCTGAGGAAACACTCAGCCACAGCAGTGTAAGTGGCATTAGACAGGTAGCACATGGGACAGAGCCAGCTGAGTAACTGGACATCCCCTGGCACAAGCAGCTCGGCTGGTCATACCAGTTCAGTTTGACTCATGGTCTTCCTGCCTCGCTTAGAGATGCAGAGCAAAGGCAGAATCACTGCAGCAGCAGCAGCAAAAACCCTCCTATTGCTCAGCACAAACCTCCAAAAAGCCACAACACAGGGAGGGTGAGAAGTCTCCCCTGGGCAGGGGGTCTCCATAAGGACCTCCATTCACATATCCCAGGAAAACAAATTAATTGGTACACTTTAAGCCTTGCAAAATAAGGAATTGAGAGCACAGCTGCTGCAGCAATACAGATACAGAAGGCCACCTAAGCAGCAGTTGCACTTTCTCAGACAGGCAGAAACCTGAAATATGTTCCATGGATCAAAATACCTACACATACAGACACCAGTTCTGTATCCATCTGTGCTCCTAAAGAAAACAACCTAAAGCCCATCCTGAGGACAGACAATGGCTTTCAACCCCACTCCACGGCCACATACCCCTGGCTTTGACAAAACCCCCTCTCCTGAGGCAGTAACACCCAGGGGGCCCCACCTACCATCCTGGCTGATGACCATGGACTCCAGCATCGTCTCGTTGCCGCTGTCGGGCGCGTTGGCCCGGCTGGACTTCTCCTCGTGGCTCTGGCTGGCTGGGATGGAGATGTGGGGCCGGACCCTGCTCTTGCGGGTGCTGATGCGGATGATGCCCCGGACCAGCCTGCACTCGGCGTCCTGCTCGTCCAGGTTGTAGTCCTGAGTGATGCTGTTGATGAGGTCCGAGATCTTGTTGGTCTTCTCCAGGAAGACAGTGTCTGAGGTGCACTTGGCCAGCTCGTCGATCTGGTGGACGCTGAAGAGCTCCGTCAGCTTCTTGAAGATGAGGACGTCGATCTGCCTGCTGGACATGGAGCCGTTCAGCTCACTGATGTCCACATCAGACTCGTGGAAGGAGTAATACTCCTCCGAGCTGCGGTGGCTGCTGGGGAGGGGGGCCTTCTCTATGCTGTTCCTGAGGGGCTTCTCCAGCAGCTCCTTGCAGCAGGAATCTGATTCCTGTTGGTGGCTGGGGCTCCTGTTCTGGTAGACAGGAATGCCCTTCAGTTTCACGTCTGGGTAGCTGAAACTGCTGCCCATGCTGGACTTTTTGATCTGGTTCCCGTTCTTCTCAGCAGGAGAGACACTGGTGGGGCTGTTTGGCAGCCGCCCGTTGTAGTCTCCGTTCTTCCCATCATCGGTGGAGGTCTCGGTGGGCCCGGGGTAGGGGACACAGACACTGCAGTCCTGGAAGCAGCCCCCACAGGTCACTATACAACAGAAAACAGCCTTGTACGTGTTCCAGGCCTGAGACAGAGAGGAACAGCAGAAGCTCTGGCTCGGGGGAGCCTCTGCTGTGCCAGAGATAAAGGTGATGGTCTCTGCCTCTCTGCCATTGGAGTCCTTGAGCTCAGCTTTGCACCCTCTCCTGTCCCGCATCTGCTGGGCTCGGCTGCGGCCGGGCTTGATCTCTGGTGTGGAGCCACTGAACACCTCCAGGCTGACATCTGCCTCCCTGCCCGCCCGGCTCCGCAGGGGCACGGCCTCCTGGCACGGCTGGTTCAGCTGCTGGTGGCTGTTCAGCTCCTGGGGGAGTCGTGTTTTCCTGCCCAGCATGGCTCAGCACAAGGGCACCTGCAGAACAGGGAGGGCTCAGCTCAGGGCTTTCCTCCCCAGCCCCGCCAGCACAGAGGGACCTGACAGCCAATTCTGGGATTCCCAAAATCAACATTTCACTTTTCACAGGAATATTTCGCATTAGCATTTGCCCTGTTCCCACTCGTGGCACAGAGAGGGCACCCAGCCCCTGTTTTGCCCTGTTTCACCTGAAGCTTTGCTGCTTCCCTTTGGTAGATGCTCCAATCAGAGCACTTTAGAAGGGTTATTTGAAGACATCAAACCCCTTGTAACCTTCAGAAGAGGTTTCCTCGAAGCAGCTGGAAGAGGAGCCAGGCTCCAGAGCAATGAACCAGCAGCACAGCCAGAGGTGGAGTTTGGAACTGACAGGCTCCAAAGGGAAAGTATCTTTTTTTAAACAACTTCCCTTTGTCTTGCATTCCTCAGGATTAGGCTGGGCCCTGACAGTGCTTATCCATTTCAAAACACATCTGTGCCCAGGAGGAGATGACAAGCAATCCATCATTATGCAAGCTGCCAAATCAGGCTCTACATTATTTGGTGCTACTTAAATTGAGGGGGTTTAGCAATGCTGGCATTACTAACACTAATGATTTTTTGCCAGTCATGCTAAGGTTGGGTTATGTCAAACACTTCCCTATGAAAACCCGATGTCTTCATCTGGATTAAGGAAAAGATCTTGTCAACAAGTTGGTCTCAAATCACTCCTCAAGGGAGCAAAACCTTTACAAGCCCAACTACAGAAATCCCACAGCAGACCCTGCTCAGCTGTTTTCCTCATTGCCACTGCACCAACTCCCCCAGGTCTGCACATTTTACCCCACAGAGCCAACAATCAGAGTTTGGCACGTTAATTCTCCCTGTTATTAATCACTTTCTTACTAAAGCTCAGCACTGGGTGATGCTGAGGAAAGCCAGGCTGAGGCTGCCACTCTTCAGTTCTATTCCTGCTGCCTTTATTCCAGGCTGTGGTGGGCCCCTAAATTCTCCATGGTTTCCAAGCTTCTTGGCTAACACTGCTTTCACTCCCAAGAGGTCCTTCTAAATACTAATTAGGGTAATTAATAAGCAGTGAGAGCCCAGCCATAGCTTAAGTGTTTTAAGGCTGTCCTTGTTGCTCTACTATAGACTTTCTATAGGGTACCTCAAGCATGAATAAATAAATCTGTCTGACCTTGTTAGAGAATTGCCTCTTTTTCCCTGTATTTTTTTTAAACAAATAGTAACATTTTCCCCACAAAGGAACAGACTCAGACTGAAAGCCAGGCACTTACAGCACACGACTGCTTTCCAGGAATATTTTGGCTCTGTTACCTTATAAAAATTCATCCCAGGAGCTCCATTTGCACATTCCTGGGCAGTATGTTAAATAAAAAGCCCCAGATGCTGCAATTTCAGTGCAGAGCAGGCAGAGCTTCCTGGCCTCAGCATCAGTGGGGAGTTTTGATTGCTTTCCCTTCAGGACAACAAAGTGTTCTTGCTCTGCTTCATCGTTTTTGCAATGCAGCTCAAAATTTAAAAAGAGGCCAAAAACATTTGAGCAGAGCTGAGGACAGAGCTGACTACTGGGAGGTTTCTTTTCATCCTGAGGCCTCATGGAGAGATCCAACACCTGCACTGCACAGCAACACTCACTTGTGTAACAATATATGATATCCTGAAAGTTCAGAGCATCTTGGACATAGGGAGGAGCACAAAAAAGACCTGCAGGGACACGTGTCAGAGACAGGGACCTGTCAGAGTCCTGGGCTCATCCCTCCCCATCACAGCTCGTGTTTCTACAACCACGAGATCACATGAAAAAGTTCCCTGGGAGTGTGGACAAGACACAGCTCCTCAATCCAGCAGCAGCAGCAACAGGCTGGCCTGAAACCCACAGCCAGAACCAAAAGCTCAGACTAAAATCCACATCCAGGTGATACTCACACAATGGGGAGTGTCCTCTGTCCTCACGCAGGCACCGTGTGAGACTGGAGAAGGTCCCTCCAAAGAGCCTCAGCATCTGCCCCAGAGGAGCAAGGAAGGATTCACAAAAGGTCTGCACATCCAAGAGTTAGCCTGGGTCCATGATCTTCATTGTTCAGAGGATGGGATTGCCCTGGGAAGTTAAAAAAGCGAAATTAAGCTGTGAACCTCCCTAATTAACACATGGGTTTGCCAATCACCGTGTTGGCAGCTTTGTTAGATGCCAGGGAAGGTCTCCTGAATTCAGGAGGCAGGATTTCCATGTGGATACAACTTCTCTTAACTCTAGGGAAGCATCATGAAATTTTCAAAGCAGCCTCTCCAGGAGCTGAAAGCCACCTTGTAAAGCTCCTGTTGTCCTGGTTGCTCTGCTGACACCAGGCAGTGATGGAGCTCCTGGCCCAGAGCAACGTGGATCCAGCACTTCCCCCGTGCTGCTGGAGCCTCCCTCTCAAATATCTGGGATATAAACAAGCCAGCCAAGGAGATCCCTCTCTCCAAACACTTCCCTGTGTCCCTGGCCCAAAACACCCCTCTGTTCCAGCTGACAGCCAGGATCCTACCACGCTGCAGGGAAAAAAATTGGCCAAAATGAAGGAGAAGGAATGGGGGAAATCTGCCTGGGCACTAAACAGAGTCTCCTCTGCCTGTCCTGGGCCCCTTCTATGTCCTCCAGATGGGGGATTTTTGGGAAAGAAGCAGCTGGCAGCAGGGACAGACTCATCCCAGCCTGGCCTGTCCCGCACAGACTCCCACTGCATTCTCCCCTAATTTTCCAGCTCTGGAAAACCAAGACGACCTCAGCAGGGACCAGCGAGACCCGAAAAACCCCAGGGAAATCTCTGACCACCACCATCCCCCTGGAAATCTCCGGCCACAAATGGCAATTTGGGAGACTCCGACCACCACTCTCCCCTCTGGGAAAGCCTCCAAACCATCCCTTTGGGGGAAAGTTCCGACCCCCACCATCCCTTCGGGGGAAAGTCTCCAACCCACCCCCCGGGGCCAGGTCGGGGAAGGTCCGGGAGCAGCGGGGCAGGGACAGGGGTGGGACCCCCGGGGACAGGGGGGGCNAGACACGTGACACGGACGGGCCGCGCCGAGGGACAACAGAGCGCGGAGCGCGAAGCGGCCCCGGCCCCAGCCCCGGGCAGGACCGGCCCCTCGGGAACTTCTCCCACCCCGGACCCCCGAGGGCACCTGGCCGGGAAGGATCGGCCCCCCATCCGTCCCGCCCCTCGGACCCCCGTGCCCAACCTAAAGGTCTCCATCGCAGAGGGTCTCGGACCCCCCGAGGGGCTCTGTCCTGATGGAGACATAACCCAGTGTATCCTCATCCCCAAGGATCCTGGTCCTGAAGGATCCCTGTCTCAATGCATCCTAATCCCCAAGGATCCCTGTCCCCAAGGCTCCTTGTCCCCAAGGATCCCTATCCCAACAGATCCTAACCCCCAAGAATCCCTGTCCCAAAGTGTCCCTATCCCAACAGATCCTAATCCCCAAGGATCCCGGTCCTGAAAGATCCCTGTCTCAATGCATCCTAATCCCCAAAGATCCCTGTCCTGAAGGATGCCAATCCCAATAGATCCTGATCCCCAAGGATCCCTGTCCTGAAGGATCCCTATCCCAATGAATTCTCATCCCCAAGGGGTCCCTGTCCTGAAGGGTCCGTATCCCAAATAGCCAATGATTCACTCTTGGGGGTTTGGATCCTTTCCTGAAGGTTTGAAGGAAAGGAAGGAAACCCATTGGGTCTCCAAGAGGAAAGAGGAGAGACACAAAAATCAATTGAAAGGGTAGTGCTAATGCCAAGAATCTCATTCCTCCTCTAAAGGGCACAAAGACAGTGTTTATTTATTCAAGCCTCTAGCACTGAAGTCCAGCCAGTGTTGTGTTCCCAGCTGGGATTTCATTCGTGGATAACTCACAGCACTGCTTGGAAATNCCCCATCCGGGGGCAGGGGACAGTGGGGGGCTGTCCCCCATCCCGGAGCAGGACGGGGCGCCGCGGGGAGGGGGTGTGAGGGATGTCGCGATAATGTCGCGACGATGTCGGGGTGTCTCTCCCTCCGTGCCCGCCGCGGCCTGCGGGTACCCCCGGGCCGTGCCGTGCGGGGCCGGGCGGGGATGCCGGGGGTGTTTTTGGGGTCGGGGATATTTTTGGGGCCGGGGCTGTGTTTGGGGTCGGGGGTGATGCCGGGGCCGGGCCGCGTCCCCCCCGCCCGGCTTTACCTGCTCGCCGGGAGCGGCGCCGGCCCCGCCTCACCTGCCCAGGTGAGACACGTGACACGGACGGGCCGCGCCGAGGGACAACAGAGCGCGGAGCGCGAAGCGGCCCCGGCCCCAGCCCCGGGCAGGACCGGCCCCTCGGGAACTTCCCCCACCCCGGACCCCCGAGGGCACCTGGCCGGGAAGGATCGGCCCCCCATCCGTCCCGCCCCTCGGACCCCCGTGCCCAACCTAAAGGTCTCCATCGCAGAGGGTCTCGGACCCCCCGAGGGGCTCTGTCCTGATGGAGACATAACCCAGTGTATCCTCATCCCCAAGGATCCTGGTCCTGAAGGATCCCTGTCTCAATGCATCCTAATCCCCAAGGCTCCCTGTCCCCAAGGCTCCTTGTCCCCAAGGATCCCTATCCCAACAGATCCTAACCCCCAAGAATCCCTGTCCCAAAGTGTCCCTATCCCAACAGATCCTAATCCCCAAGGATCCCGGTCCTGAAAGATCCCTGTCTCAATGCATCCTAATCCCCAAAGATCCCTGTCCTGAAGGATGCCAATCCCAATAGATCCTGATCCCCAAGGATCCCTGTCCTGAAGGATCCCTATCCCAATGAATTCTCATCCCCAAGGGGTCCCTGTCCTGAAGGGTCCGTATCCCAAATAGCCAATGATTCACTCTTGGGGGTTTGGATCCTTTCCTGAAGGTTTGAAGGAAAGGAAGGAAACCCATTGGGTCTCCAAGAGGAAAGAGGAGAGACACAAAAATCAATTGAAAGGGTAGTGCTAATGCCAAGAATCTCATTCCTCCTCTAAAGGGCACAAAGACAGTGTTTATTTATTCAGGCCTCTAGCACTGAAGTCCAGCCAGTGTTGTGTTCCCAGCTGGGATTTCATTCGTGGATAACTCACAGCACTGCTTGGAAATGTGTCCTCTCCTCTGCCAGGGGCCTTGAGCACAGATCCCAGCAATGAAACCTCTCCTGGCACTGTCCCATGGTTCAGTGTGAGCCCCTAAACCCAGCACTGCTCTGGGACTGAATTTCTCCCACCTCCCATCACTTCCCACCTGAGCTGCCTCTGTGTCCCAGACTGCAGACACTGGGTCCAGCATGGTGGGACAGGGAGCTGGGTCAAACTAGAAGTCCTGGAGCTTAAACCTGAAATCCTGATGCAGGATTCCTTCCCTTAAAATATGCCAGGCTGACTTAATCCTCCCTGTCCTGCTAACTGGGACACCTGGGGAGAAACTTGCAGAGACTGGAAAGGATGGCACCAGCATTAATTATTTGCTGGCTGTAAAAAGGCTTTGCTTTTCTGGAGCACATCCCAATGCAGGGCTACAAAGAGGCTGGAAAAGAGGCCAGTGCACACCCCTCATCTTCAGGTCCTGGCACCTTTGGTCTGGGAGGGATCTTTGTCCATGTCCAATTCTGGGCCACAAATGGCAATTTGGGAGATGAGCTTCTGCCAGTGAATGATTGCCCTTTTCCCCAAAAAAGAAAGCCCACAGCCCTGGGCTCTCAGGTGGCACTATCTAATAGCCTAATATCCAATACCACTAATTACCATTACCCATAATTACCACTACCCGAAGTCACCACTACCCCTAATAACCGCTACTGTTAATACCACGACTCCTAATAACCAGTACCCATAATTACCACTACTGCTAATAACCAGTACCACTAATTAACACAACCACATATCACCCCTACCCCTAACACTAACTGTAAAACTAACCCTAACCCTAATGACCACTACCCCTAATACCCACTACCCCAAATTATCCCAAACCAAAATAATCAATACCCCAAATAACCAAGATCTTCTGGTCCTGGCACCTTTTGCCTGGGAAAGATCTTCGTCCGTATCCCATTCTGGGCCACAAATGGCAATTTGGGAGATGGGATTCTGCCAGGGAATGATTGCCCTTTTCCCCAAGAAAGAAAACCTGCAGCCTTGGGATCTCCTGTGCCGATGATGTTGCTTCCCTGGCACTCCAAAAGCAACCAGGTCTTCCTATCCTGGCACCTTTGGTCTGGGAAGGATCTTCTGTCCAATGGTTATAGGTTCAGAATTTCATTGCAATTCCCTCCAGAGCTCGGAGCTATCGCCCCATCATCCTGCTGAGAGCTAAAAAAGGGAACCACGAATACTTGCCTTTTAATGTAATGGTCAGGTGAAAACCTCTTTGTTCTTTTCTCCCGGGCTGTGAGGGGTTCGGGTTAGTTTTGGGGAGGGAGCATCTCCTTGGGTTTTTTTGTATTTTATTTTTGGCTCTGCTTCCCCCACCTCCCAGTGCCTGGGATTTGGGATGGAACTTTATCCCTTTCTTCCGCCTCGGTTTGGGTAATTAATTACGAGTGTTCTCTGCTCAGTGACTGTCAGCGAGAGGACCCGAGGGGCGACATCACTCCCTGCTGCCCGTAAATAGAATTGCACCAGGAGGGGAGCAGAAAACTGACTTTTTTTTGGTTCAAAGGGTTTATTACAAACTGTTTGTTTGGTCCTTTTGTGGACATAGGTGGATGGATGGATGGATGGATGGATGGATGGATGGATGGATGGATGGGACACATCCAGGCACAGGGAACAGAGAACAAAGCTCTCACCGGGCTTTTGCATCACCGAGGTTTATTCTGAGCACTGCTAATTGCAGCCTCCTCTGCTAAATCGTTAATAGCTCATCACCCCGAGCAGAGGCTCTGCAGTGCCGGAGGGTTTGGGGGACTCAGGCAGTGACTTACATCAGAGCAGGGGCATTTCTTGTATTTTTCTACTATTTGCCTTTTCCAGCTGCTGTTTGCTCACTGCTGGGCTGTGCTGGGACAGCCTGGGGTCATGGCCACTGTGGCACTCTCAGCCTCACTGTCCAACGAACCCAGCCCACCTCCCCCTGTCTGATTCCCTAAACTCATGCCCAGGCACAGCTGCTCCTGTTTCCATGTCCTGTCCTCACCCTGGAGTAGGGCCTGGAGCTGGGAAGGCGACAAGCAGCGCAGACGTGGGAGGTGATCCCAAAAAAGCAATTATTTTCTGAGCAGGTGATGAGGGAACAGGCACCTCCTGAGATCACTCCAAGCTCTGCAATTCAGGGGCTTCGTTTTGGGGGAATGGCAAAACTCAGGGCATGGCAGACCCCATTTTGGGGGTGCCCTTGGAGATCCGAGTTCCACCAAAGCAGAGCCAAAAAAGGGAGAGGAGGATGTTCTCTTTAATTTCTACCTGTCCCCACAGGGGTTTTTTGGGGCAGAGGCACCAAGGGCAGAGCTTTAACCCCACGATGGGGCAGCCCCCCTCGAATCCCACATCCCATTTTACAGCAGCGTTTGTGTCAGACACAGGAGGACTCCAGCAGCTTTCCCACGGCCTGGAATGCAGCCTGCAGAGCTGAAGGGAATGTCGTGGCCGTGTCTCTGACCCCGGGCAGGGGGAGTGCGGTGTCTGCCGAGGACGGGCGGGCAGCGGGGGCTGGAGCGGTGACGCAGCAGCCGCTGACGCTGCTCCGGTGCTTGGCAGACGTGTGGCAGCCTGGCAGGAGCAGGAATGTGATGCAAAGCACAAGAGATGGGTTTTTTCTTTCCCCTCCTAAGGTAAGGAAAGTAAAAATGTCACCGGCTTCGTGGGCGACATCCACTGCAGGCCGGGATGTGGCTCTGCTTGGAACAGATTTAGGCTGGTTTTGGTTTCGGCTTAGGTTTTTGCTCCGATCTGGGGGTGGGATGAGAGCTTGGCACCTGGTTTCTGTCATCCCTTTTATCCTCTCTGCTGCTCCAATATAAAATACAGGCAGGTTTTACCCCACGCACCTACAAGAAGATGCAGCTACTGAGGATGATATTCCAGCAGAAATAACCCCAAAAAACCAGGCTCTGCGGGGGAGCAAGGTGGCAGCAGCCCCTCCCTCCCCAGCCCCCTCCCCGTGCCATCCCACCCCCAGGACTATTAACACTGTACAAATGATAATGACGTTTGGTTGCTGTGACAGCCGTGCAATCGATGACAGACTCCCTGTCCTGGTGTCACATCCCATGTGCCCCAAGGCTGGGACACCCCAACCACAGCCCCACTGCGTGAGGGGCAAAGGGGCTGCCCCCTGCTCTTCTCCCTGCCCTGAGTGGGGGCACCAGCACCCCCCAAACAGCACCAGGAGCTCCTCAAGCTGCTTCTCTCAGGAGCTGCAGACTCAGCCCAGCCGTTCCAGTTCTGCCTTTTTCCCCTGACTTTTCCAGATTAATCTCCCCAGTAAACCCTTCCCAATCCAGCCTTTCCCAGTAACCCCGCAGTTACCTTCTCAGCCTTTCCTAGTGATCCCATCTCTCTCCAGCCCTGCATTTGCTACCAATCCCTCCAATGGAGGGCAGTTTTCCAGCACCACGAACTGCCACCGGGATGGTGCCATACCGGGTTATACCGAGCCCGGGCCGTGTTGGGGCCAGCACCGAAGTCTTGCCGAGCTGTGCCAAGCCCAGTGCTGGTGCTGAGCCTGGACCCGTGACAAGGCTTTACTGGGCCATACCGAGCCTGGGGTCCTGGCAGTGCCAGCACCGAGCCCATATCGATGCCATACTGGGCCATATCGAGCCTGGGGTCCTGGCAGTGCCAGCAGCAAGCCCATATCGATGTCATACTGAGCCATACCGGGCCATACCCAGCCCGGTGTCATCCCGAGGCTGGGGCCATGCCAATGCCCGTGATGTGCCATGCCAGGCTATACCGAACCCGGACCAGTGCAGCACCAAGCCCTCACCGGTGCCGTACCGGGCCATACCCATCCCGGTGCCACCCCGCTCCATCCCAAGCCCCGGGCTGTACCGTCCCGCTCCAGGACCGCCTGTCCCTCCTCCAAACCCCCCTTTTTGCCTCTGCCGGAGCCTCCCCCACCGGGGCCGAGCCACGCTCCTCCAGCACCGCCCCCGGGCTATATATCCCCGCCGCATCCCCGCTCCGCCGCCGCCGCTCCCATGGCTGCATCCCCGGCCGCTCCAGCATCCCGCAGCCCGACCCGCGGCGATTCGCAGCGCCCGTCCCTCGGCGGCCCCGACAGCACCGGGGCTGGCACGGAGGGCATCGGCAGCGGCAGAACAAGCACCAGCAGCGCCAGCAGCACCAGCAACCCCGGCGCGGTGGAGCTGGCGGCGGCTCGGAGGAGGCTGGTGGCGGCCGAGGGGAGGCGGCGGGCGGCGGCGGAGCTGGAGGGGCGAGTGTGGCAGGTTCACTGCGCCCTGCGGCACGCCGAGCTCCGCCTGGCAGCCCGGGCAGAGACCCTGGGCCGGCTGGGGGCCGGGGTGGCACAGGCACAGCTGGCGCTGGCGGCGCAGACACAGCGCCTGCAGAAGGGGCTCCGCCGCCGCCCG
>WBMV01004545.1:140310-156696 GCA_013396655.1 Campylorhamphus procurvoides
CCAGCAGGGTCTGGGGAATCCAATGGGCTGGGACCAAATGGATTTGGGGGTCCCAGAGGGAACCTGCAGGGTGGGGGAGGTCTGGGGGACCCACCGGGGTCTGGGGACCTTGGGGGTGGCCTGAGGGGTCCAGTGGGTTGGGAGGGCTTAAACAGCCTTGGGGGTCCCAGGAAGATCCTGCAGGGTCTGGGGACTCTGGGATGGGGGTTCCCAGCAGGGTCTGGGCACCCAAACAGTGGCCTGAGGGGTCTGATGGGGGGAGATCCAGTGGGGTCTGAGCTCTTTGGGGTTCTGTAGGGGACCCTGTGGTATTGGGGCACTTCAGGGGATACAGCAGGGTCTGAGGACCTTGGAGTGCCCTGAGGAATTTGGGGGGGGAATCCCTGGGGGTTTGGAGTGCTTGAAGGATCCTGCAGGATCAGGGTCCAGGGTGGGCAGTGAGGCTGGGGGGACCCAGCAGGGTCTGGGAATCCCCATGGGGTTGGGAGGCCCTCCAGGGTCTGGGATCCCTGGAGCTTCTGTCCAGGTTTGGGGGTGTTTATAGGGGAATCTGCTTCCAGCACCCCCTGCCCAGTCTGGGGTCACCTCCCTCCCGAAGGCAGAGTGTTCAGGGCAGTCTCTGGGGCAGAGCCCCTTCCCTGTCGGAGCCTCAAAGCCCCCCAGGAGGGGTCCCAGAGCCCTCGGGCCAGCAGGACACTGGTGGGACCGTGACTGACACTGGACCTCAGTGGGGGAATCGAGCGGGCTCGGGGCCACCCCACTCCCACCAGCCCCGGCCAGCGATTTCGGCTCCAGGGACAGAGGACTGGAACTCCTGACGGCACCGGCACCTCCCACCGAGCTGGAATTTTGGGACTGCTTTGATGTCTGACCAAGCGGGTGATACTTGAAGCCTTCCCGGTGCTGCCAGCAAACGTCCTTGGGGACATCCAATGTCACCTGGCAGCAGAGCCTGTCGCTGCGGGCTGGCGAGAAGGCACGAGGAGGCGGAGAGGAGAGCTCGGCATGAAGGATCCCTCTCCGGGCAGAAGGACTGTGCAGGGCCCTGGCACTACTGTCCCCATTGCTGTCCCCATCACTGTCCCCATCACTGCCCTACCAGCCCTGAGCTGGCCTCAGGATGGAAGGCTGGGACCTGATGTCAAGAGGAGTCACCCCTCTGGATGGAGAGCTGGGACCTGCTGTGATCACCCTTTGGATGGAGGACTGGGACCTGATGGGATCACCCTTTGGATGGAGGGCTGGGACCTGCTGGGATCACCCCTTCGGATGGAGGGCTGGGACCTGATTGGGTCACCCCTTTGGATGGAGGGCTGGGACCTGATGGGATCACCTCCTCGGATGGAGGGCTGGGACCTGATGGGATCACCCCTTCCCCACCAGGAATTGCACTGGTTCAGCTGGCAAAGCCCCACCACGATCCCATTCCTTCACCAGACACCGTGCTGGCCATCCCTGGGACAACAGTCCCTCCTCACCTGAGCCACCAGCTCTCGCTTTGCTGTGCCGAGCTTCTGCAGTGGCTTTCCCCAGAGGCTGCATGAACCCCACTGGAAAACCCCATTATTAATTTCTTTTAATTAAAACCCCCCTCTGTTTTGGGCTGGGGTGGAGGGGGGTGGGATTTCACTGACTTATGAATGTGCCGCGACTACCTTGGTGTGACAGCAGGTCTGTTGTGTAACCCTGGCTGCTGCTGCTGCCCTCACTGTGCTGCCCGTGCTCTGGAATAAACTTTGATATATATTTTATTCATTACATGCAGTGTCCTGAGGTGCTGGTTGAAATATAACCGAGAGGGTGATTAGAATGGGGATTAGGAAATAAGCCCTGGTAATGGGGTGTAATTAATACCAGGGTGGATTTCTCTGATTATCGACCTCTTCCCTCTGTGGGGACGTGGAAAATCTGTTCAGAATTCCTGCAGCAGAATGGCACTGTGGGTGTCTGGGGTCTCTGGCACCACACATCTAAATATATATGCATACAGACATAGTCTGTCCTGAAAAACTTATATAAGGTGGCAAATAATGGACAACTTGCACATAAATATCTGCAGAAAATAGGTGGCAGAGAAACATTGGAGCTACCACCCTGCCTTGATGGCCTTGCACTGGGAGATTTATGCCTTATTCCCATTAATCCCAGTTTTCAAACAATTCTTCTTAGTTTTGTGCTGCCCTCAGTGGAGCTCCGAGATCTCTGACCCCCCTCGGCGCTCTCTAATTTCTGCCATTCACTAAATCGGTCCCTGCGGGAGGTTTTCCCATTTGTGCAGAGCCCTAATCCCAGCCAGGAGGTGATTCCCAGAGCCGGGTGGGGAATTTGCTGTTAATAGCAGCTTACGGGTCTCAGCCAGGAGAAGGGACACATTATCTCTCCCAGGCTTTCAATTAATAGTATGAAATGCACAGCTTGGGCTTAAATCCCTCGATTTTTTTCCCCTTTCTCTGGTGATTATTTGCAAATCAGCTTTTGACCTGATTAGAGCAGAACCGACTCAGAGGAAATGCAGGGAAAGACCTTAAAATTATAATAAATCAACCCCATCAACCCAGTCAGACCAAACTAATTCAAAATCCTCTCATGCAATGGTTCATCCACACCCTTTGGTCTTGGTAAGGTTGTGGTCTCATCCCACTTTGTATTCCTGGAGTATCTTTTGCTGGAACATGACATCCATTACAATTCCCACACGTAGTCCCGTTTTCCTCTGGGATGGGGAGGGTGATGTCACCAGCAAGGACAGGAAGGTTGGTGGAAGGGCAAGGAGGAGACCTCAGATCTCTTCACCACCCTGCAAATAGCTGAAATGAAAATACCTGCCTGCTCCAGGTGCCCAGGAAACATCACCCTCAGGATTCCAAAGTATAGGGAAAGGCAGTGGGGTCCCCTCCTCCTGCTGGGACAGGGGGACATCCCTTCATTCAGCAGGAAGAGCAGTGAGGGCAGTTAAACTGCCCTGGGGAGGTTGGGGAGGGCAGTTGTGTCCTGGTTTTTGGAGTGGGGGAATAACAGCAGCTCCCCAGGCTGATGCTGGAGTGAGGAGTGATCCCTGTTGCAGGAAAAACAATTAACAGGAAATAAAAACCAGCCCCAAAATCCCACTACACAGTGGCTAATCACGAGAGCAGCATCACCTCATGCACCTCCACAGGTCCCAGGAAGCTCCAGCTGACACTGCCCCTGATGGGGACAGCAGCAAACTCCTGCTGGAGGGTCCTGGGCCTGTTTGGGGCACAGATTAGGGAAGGGGAAACCCACAGCACAAGGACAGACCCCTGGGTGCCTTTGGGATCAGCCCCTGCCCCCGGAGCACAGGGTTTTACATAACCCCACTGCCTTCCTGCCCTCCTGCCAGGGATGCTGTTACGTAACCAGCACCAACACTTGTTGGGTTTATGAGATTATTTTGTTACAGACTTTCTGGGAAAAATAAAATTAATGTGGCATGTTAATACCTAAACCTGGCTTCTCTCCTTTCCACTGCTAATTCCCTTGGGCTTGTCCCGTTGAAGTGTGTGGGTGTGAGGGGGGTGGCGGGGCCACAAACACCCATGGGCAGTGACAGAAACTGCCCAGAGCCTGAAATGCCTCTGAAAAGCTGCTGTGAGAGTGAGGGGGAGAAGGCAGGGACAGTGGGAGGGTGATGGAGAGGGGACAGGGACAGTGGGAGGGTGATGGAAGAGGGACAGGAATGGTACAAGAGTGATGGAGAGGGGACAGGGTGGGTGCAGAACTGGTGAAGGGGGACAAAGGGATGGAGCGAGGGCGATGGAGAGGGTCGGAAGGGGTCGGTCCCAGAGCGATGGGGAGAAGGGGACAGGGCTATCCCCCCTGAAGGTGCCAGGGACCAGGAGGCCACCGAGGCTGGTTCTGTCAGCAGAGGGCAGTGCGGGAGCCGCTGCCGCAGCCGTCGAGGNCAAATCTCTGTATGAGCACTTAAAGAACATTTCTCCCACTTTACTGCCCTCCCCCTTAACTCTCTCCTGCTGGGACTCCCAAAGTCCGTTCCATGCCCTCTTTCCGCTCCTGATTTTACTCTTTTAAGAGGCAGTTACAGCAGAGGGTGGGAATTGTCCCCCTGGCCCCTGATTTACCCCTTCCAGCAGCCCGGCCTGGGCTACCCCAGAGCTTTTATGGGGGGCTGGGAGTCATCCTATAGGGACTTTGACCCCTTTCTGTCCTATGGTCAGGGCAGTGGGTGCCCAGGGTGGGTCTGCAGGGGCTGGGAACACATCTGGGCATATTTCTGGCTCCTTTTGAGCGGACACCGCTTTCCATCTTCCCAGTCTATCTGCCCAGGGACAGGCAACCATGAGCTTCATCCCAGTTCAGATGTGCTGGGAAATGCAGATAAATCCCCTGTTTTCCAGTCTGTCCCTCCATTCCTGCCCAGTAACCCTCACAGACAGCCTGCAGCCCCTCCCAGACCCCAGGGGCAGTGGGGCAGTGTGGGATTTGCAGCTGCCCCATCCCTGGGTGAAGAGTGGTGGTGGTTGGGGGTTGCTGAAGGGCCTGAAGGGGGACAACCCTTCTCCCCACCACCCCCTGCCCCTGCCCCAGCACCCCCAGGGGTCTTTCCCTGTCTCTGTTGAGCTTCCAGGTCTTGGAAATCCATTCCTGTGGCACCTGGTTGCCCTGAGCTCGCCTTACTGTGCTAAGCTCCTCTTGGTCCACTTCTCTCTTCCCCACTAAAGCTCTTTAAGTCACTGATCTTGTTAAACCTCTGCAATCGGGTTGTTTTGCCCTGCCAGTTAATGTGCCTAATTCCTGCCCTGCTTAGTCCTGACTCCCAGCCCCAGAGTCCCTGTGCCCACGCTGGGATGGGCACTGGCACATCACACACCCCCTCTGCTCTTATCCTGCTGGATATCGACCTTGGCAGCCCCACGTGGAGTGGGATCTGGGGGAAATCCTTTGGTTGCCCCTGTCTCAGCCCTGGGGGGTGAGTGGCACCGTGTCGATGGTGCCCAGCGTCCCCAGTTCAGCACTGGGAGGAGCAACCCTGGGAGCAGGATGAAGGCAGATGTGGGTCAGGGATGCTGCAGAGCTGGGCAGAGCTGGGCTGGGCTGCAAAGCCATTCCATGGGGTCCAAGTGAGCCTCATGTGTCCCCTAGCACCAGGCTGACCTGCCACCTCTCCTGGTG
The DNA here is from genome assembly GCA_013396655.1 of Campylorhamphus procurvoides. Taxonomy (NCBI): domain Eukaryota; kingdom Metazoa; phylum Chordata; class Aves; order Passeriformes; family Dendrocolaptidae; genus Campylorhamphus; species Campylorhamphus procurvoides. The sequence goes on from WBMV01004545.1 coordinate 145,462, forward strand.
TCCTGTCCCCTGCACCCCACACCCTAACAGAGGAGGCACAAGGCTTGGCTGTGGTGCCCACCCTCCCTGGCACAGTCCCCCTCCACAGACCATCTGCTTTTGGGTGAAGAACAGCAGAATGCAGCTTGTTCAGCCTCACCCCTCTCCTCACACCCCTTTTCCAAGTGTTTGGGTGTTCAGTTTTCTCCAGGCATTTGAACCCTTTTGTTTTAAGGAATCATTTAAGGGAAATTGGGTAATTAATGTGAGCTTAGAGAGGTGGTTTCTCAAGGCTTTTCTCCTTCCAGGAGTGCCAGGCTGCAGCTGGGCACAACCTGGAGTTCCTAAATTATGATTTTCCAGGGTTCCCTGCCTCTCACCTCCCTCCCAGATTGTCTGGATCCCCCTGCGAGCCTCCCCTCCCGGAGCAGCGTCTCTATTTTCAGCCCAGGCTCCCTAATCCGATCACACGCTCTGCCCGCTCCTTCCCAAAGCCCACAGGTGCTCCAGGTTACAGGCTTGGACAGGATCCGGCGCCTCCTCCCTCCCAGGGCTGTGTCTTCAGCGGAGGGGAATGAACCTCCTGCTCCTCGCCAGAGCTGAGCCCGAGCATCCCAGGACTCGCACCACCCCCTTCACTGGACAACTAGGGTTTCCCTCCAGCCGCAGCAGCCAAATCCGTGGATTGGCAAGCCCTGGGAAGGGTGATGGAGTGAGGAATGCGCCCCGAAATAGCTCCATGACGTGCCCAGCAAAGGGCAAGGTGCTGGGCAGTGGTTTTGCCTCGCTCGCTGTCCCATCTCATGCACGGCAGGGCTGGGGGAGGTGGGAACAACCCCCCTGCAACCCCGATATATATGTAATTATAACAAATACATAAAATTTAATATATAGATATTAAACCCGAACCCCCAGCCTGCAGCAGGGATGCCCAGAGCAGCCGCTAAGGGGGACACCCCTCCCCTGGTCGCTTCATTCCCTGTCCCTGCTAATCCCCAGCAATCCGACATGACGGGAGCCCTGTAACCTGATCACGGTTCATTAAGGGGTTTAACGAGATTAATTGCCAAAAGCACCAGTTACTGCTCGCAGCCCCTCCCTGGGGAGGATCCGGAGATCCCTGGGCTCTGCACCTTGGGGTGTCAGCGAGGATCTTCTAAAACTGCAGCAGCATAATCCTCAAAATTAACAAATTTGGAGTTTTGGGGTGCAGGGTGAGGGATGCAGAGGAAGCTCTGGGTTCTCACATGTCCCTGTGGGTGCACCTGAGTGACACCCTGCCCTCGACATCCTCAAGCCAGGGTTTGCACTGCTGCCACGACTCTGGGAGGTGGGGATTTCAGGAGAAAAAAAAATCCCCAATATTTTCCAGCCCTCTGTTGTTCGCAGGTGTGTTTGTTCAACCAGCAAAGCGCATCTGGCAGAGCTAAAAACGTGGTGGTTTGGGGAGGGCTGAGCGATCCCAGTGCAGGGGCACACGGTGCTGATCCTGTGAGGTGCTTTGCCATAGAAGGAAAGAGGAAAGGGAAAAAAGGAAGGGAAGGGGGAAAAGAAAAGGGAAGGGAACCCACCCACATCCCTTCTTTCTCTTCCCCCTCTCACACCTGCGCACCTGCAGCGAGCTCATCCCTGTCCCATGGCATGGGTAACACCAGGACCCCCAACCTTTTCGGGTGGAAATAACCCTCAGGGAGGGTTCTGTGCCCACCACCCTCCACAGGACCCCCCGGACACCGCAAGGCATCGTGTCCCAGCAGTGTCCCGGGGGTGCACCAGCCCAGCTCCCGGCCCCGCTGACGCTGGGACTATATCTGTCGGTGACAGGCAGCAAAGGAATCCGCGGAGCAAAGCCAAGCTCGGGCTCCTCTCCGCTCTCCCCATCGCCTCGCCTCTTATGGAGAGGAGCAGGAGGGAAGAGGGGCCGGGAGCAGCTCCCGTTATGGAGAAGCCCTGGGGAAACCCTGGCTCACCCGGACACCCAGTGTGGCCCTTGGCAGGGCATGGGGGGGTGGACAACGTGCTTGGGATGTGCCATAATCCATGGGGACAGCCCGGGGACAAGGCTTTGAGTCCTGCTGCCAAGGGGGTCCTGTCCTCGCCGTGGCCAGGAGGGGTGGGATTCCCTGGGAGATGCAATAGTTACCCCCATGCTGTGATTCCTCAGAGGGACTTGTTGCATTAAAGAACACAGGGAATACAGAGATTTAAATCCCAATGGGACCACAGGCGGGGTTGACACCTTTACCTTACAGCTGATGCCTCCTGGAGAGGAAGAGGAGGAGGAGGAAGAGCTCACATTGGTACCTTGGTAGGAGCAGCCAGGCCATTAACCCGACCTCACCCTGGGGCTTTCCGTGCCTCTAATTCCCAATTAGTGCTGACCCTCCGTGCTCCAGGGTCAGCCACTGTCCACCAAGGCATGAGCAGGAGGACCTGGGGCTGTCCCTGGGTGACCCAGAGGGTCAGGGCTGTGCCTGAGCTTCACCTTTTGCATGGCCTCATTCCTTCATTCCCACACCATTTCCAGGCAAACTGGGTGGATGGGGAATGTGCCTCTCCCACTGCTGGAGCAGGGAGATGGCTGCAGAGAGGGAGCAGCATCAGGCACGTGTCTCTGCCCTGGTGGCATCAGAGAAGGAGGGATTTGTGGTGCAGGATGGCCTTGCCCTAAAAGCAATAAAACATGATGCTTTAAGCCATCACAGACACAGGGAAAAGCCTCAGGATGTGAATCCTGGAGAAACTAAATGGGAGATGGGATTCCCCCCCCTCCAAGCACAGTGCTGTCAGCACAGGGGTGAGGGGCTGGGGGTCGTTTTTGGGGGCCAATGGCACCAGTGAGGGAGGGTGTCCAACATCCCATGTGTGATGCCTCACTCTGACACTGCAGGGCTGCCACTGCACAACGCCATTCAGCTCCATACACAGAAGGATTTTGGGGTAGATTGGGGGTCTTTGAGGACAAAGGGAGCCTTGAGGATATTCAACACAGGCAGCAGGGCAGAGCCACACACCCTACAACCCCATCTCTCTCTAAACACCCCTTCCCTGGCACCCAGTAAGTTTTCCAGGGCCATCCAAGAGTGATTCCCCTTTTCTGAGTTGCAGATGAAACCCCATTTTTGTGCAAACCCGCAGAGCACAAAGAGGCTCCAAACCTGGGCAGCTCAGCAGGGCACAGCTGAACCCTCACGGCCAAAGTCTGGCTCCCCAGGAACCTCCCTCTGGAGCCGGGGAAGCAAATTCTCCTGCTCTTTCCCACGTGTTATTGTGCTGCACAAATATTTGCTTTGGAAAGCGCTGCTTTGCCCGAGCCCTGCAGCCAAGGCCGGCCCTGGCACCAAGGCTGCTCGCACCAGGCACCAGGGATGGATCCTGCCCCGACACAAATCCCTGCTCCTCATTGAAGGGAAACAACCACCCCGGAGCTGGAATCCACCAGGACCTTCCTCAGAGTGGGAATGTTACAGCCTGTGGGCTCTGACAAGGGGAGCCCCCTCCTTGGCCACTTCCACAGAAAGGAAATAACCCTAAAAAAGGTCCAGCAGGGCTGTGGGGGAGGTCAGCACCCCGGTTTGCAGCCCCCCAGGACACAGGGAGAGGCGTGGAGGGTTCTCAGGGCCTTTAGGTGTCCATACCAGGCTTGGAGCACCCCAAAATCCTAGGATATAGAGCTGGGGATGAACCCGCAGGGGGGAAACCCCTGGGAAGCTGCTTGAAAGTTTCAGAGGGAAATCCCAGCCTTTCTGTGCTGTTTTACAACCCCTCTTTGCTGCTAGAAACGCACTTTTGGCTGTCGGGAACAGGACGGGGGGTCGTGGTGGGAGCCGGGCATGGCTGGGGGTCTCTAGGGCAGGAATTTGGGGCAGGAACCCCCACGGGGGAGGCACTGCTGGCTCTGCCAGTGCTCCCCAGCCGTGGCCTCCGCAGCGCCGGGAGCGGGACCAGCCCTGGGCGCTGGGACACTGCCCTTTGTTTGGGAGAATAAAGTTAGCGCTGTTACTCAGCCTGTCGCTATTCCAGCAATTCCTGCCTCCACTTTCGCTCGGCAGCAGCGGGAAACATTCCTGCCTTGGGGGCTGCCAAGGAAAACACGCACCGGAGGGACACGCGGGGACGGGGACCGGCGGCACCCGTGGGGACGGGAGTGGGAACACCGGGATAGGCATCACACCCCGCCTGGGGGATACAGCCTGTCCTGCATCCCATGGAAGCCCGTTCCCACCTGGAACACCAATGACCGGCTGCTGTGGGTGGCTTTGGTCCCTCGGGTGACCAAAGAGCAAGCAGAGGATGCAGGGACAAGGCGTGTCACCCCTGCCAAGCTTTACCTCTGAGTGCCACTGATTTCCATGGAAAGTTTCGCTGATCCCAGCCATACCCACAAGGATCCATGTTTGGTTTTTTTTATTCTCTGCTTGTTTTCCGCTCTTTACCTTGTGATAGGCAAAGCCAACAGCCCGCCCCCGAGGTCCCTGTGTCCCCAGGAACCTCCCGTGTCCTTGTGCTGCTCCCGTGTTATCACCCCGAGTGGAAAAAGGAGGCTGCTCTGATAACCTCGCTCTGGGGGATAAAACAGCTGCCTCGAGGGAAAGCTGTGGCCTCTGCCAGATCCCACACCCCAGCACCCTCCTGGCTGGTGGGAGCCCTGATTTAGGTGCTCCAAACTCCCATCCTCACCAGCACCCCCTGCTCACTGATCTCGGGCCACAAGACAACACACGGAGCCTTGTGAGGACCAAGAGCAGCTCCTTCCCCATCCTTTTTTGGGGGGCTGGTCCTCTCCGCTCCACCTGCCACCCCAGGAAGATGCTGGCACTGCATCCTCTGTAAAACCCCAAGATCAGCCCCCCGTGCCGCTTTCACAGTCCTGAAACCCCCCGAAAATCCTTTTGAGCACCAAAACCTGACAGCCTTAACCCGGCCACCCAAAAAAGCCCGGGGCAGCTCACCCGCAGCTGGGGCTCCGCGCTACAGTGCCCAACCCCAGGAACAAAGGCAGGACAGCACCGAGGCCGGGAACGTCCTTTCCCAGCCCCGGGGACATTAAACAAACCCCAAGAGCCCATTCTCCCTTTGTCAGCCCCGCAGGTCACCCGAGGTTTGATCTCCAGCCCAGCGCGGCAGATGGAAAAATTCCCGGCGAGGGTTTTGGATCAGCTCCTGATGTTTCTCTTTGACCAGGGACTTGCTGGTGAAGCTGCCTGGACACCTCTTGCTGTGGTGTGAACCCCAAAAAGCCCTGCTCATCCTTTCAAAGTCCCCTGAACCGGATCACAGGGATGTATTTTCCCCACTTCCCTTCTCCCCGAAAGCTTTTAAATCCTTCCTGTGCTTGGGAGTAGAAATTTGAAGGCTGAGCCACAGACATGCTCAGCAGCTTGGAAAGATCCTAAATTTAAGCCCCAGCTGCACTGAGGGCTCCCAAAAGCACAACCCTCTGAGCTCCCATCACCTGCTCTGCTTTCAGCCCAGGGTTTTAACCCAAATCCCCACTTTCTACCAGAATTTCAGCCAAGATGAAGCTGCATTTCCACTCAAGAAGAGCTGCTGAGGGCTTTGGGGAGAAAGGGGACAAGAGGGAATGGCTTTAAACTGGAGAAGTAGGTTCAGATTAGATTTTAGGAATAAATTCTTCCCTGTGAGGGTGGGCAGGCCCTGGCACAGGTTGGGCAGAGAAGCTGTGGCTGCTCCATCCCTGGAACTGTCCAAGGCCAGGTTGGATGGGGCTTGGAGCAACCTGGGCTAGTGGAAGAGGATAGTGGAAGGTGTCCCTGTCAATGGCAGGGGGTGGAATGACATGACCTTTAAGGTCCCTTCCAACCCAAACCATTCCACGATTCTGTGAAAACCTCTCAGCCTATTGTGCCCGTGGGTCCAGCTAAGCCTGGGATGTCAGAGACCCATCTGGGAGAGAAACAGCCACATTATTTACCTCTTACCACCCTGGTTTGTCAAAGCAGGCAGAAAGATTCCCTAAAAAATCACTGGAAAATGTAAAAGCCTCCCTTGGCTTCACACAGCTGCAGGGTTGGTCCACCCTGAGTGAAGCAGAGCACCACGTACACACTCACTGGGGCTTTAGGAACCCACCAATTTACCCTTGTAATTGCATTTTAACCCCAAAACTATTTTGATGTCGCTATTTCCCCTCCTGGGCTCTGATAACCCCAAAGTCATGCACATAAATGACCCCAAAGGGCTGCAATCTCCTGGTCTGCACACAGAGCCTGCCTGGGAGAAAGCAAGACAAAGGCTGATGTAATCCTGAAATACCTGAAGAACAGGGCACAGCAGGGGGATTTATCACCTGCCCTGGCTGGGGCTGTGGAGTCACCGGGAGAAACTCCAATACTCCTTCTGAGAGCAAACAACCCTGCCCTGCTGTGGTTTTTGGGCTGGTTTGGTGCTGTTTGGGGGTGACAATGGAGGGAAGGGGATTTTTCAGGCTCACCTCTCATCCCACTGTGCGTTGTGGGATGGAGCAGGGTCACCAGCACTGGGGACATGAATCGTGGGTGGTGCGAGGCAGGATCTGACCCCTCCACGAGCCCTGGCACCATGAGGGGCACACGGGATGTGACAGTGGGGGACCCACATCTCCTCCCTGTCTTCTTCAGCCAGGGGGCTCACATGGTCCTGAAGCAGGACACAGCCCACATATCCATCCTGGTGTGTCCTAGGACGTGTGTGTGCACCACGGAGTCTTGAACCAGCTGAAAAACTCATCCCCCATCCTGGGAGGGGAAAGGCTGGATGAGACCCCCCAGCCTGGAGCCAAGAGGGCGGGCTGGAGTGGAGCACAGGGACATCAGTGGCCTTATCTTGGCTGTCCTTATCACGGCTGGGCACACGTGTCAAGGGCCGTGCCATGGAAAGGGAACAGGGAACTGGCACCTCCAGCCCCAGCAGCATTGGCTGGAGCAGAGGAGTCGGCCAGATGGGTATCACAAAGCACCCAGTGCCTCATCACCACCCTTTTCCAGCCCCTGTCCTTCGAGGGGACAATTAAAAGGTCTTCCCTGGGTGTGACACGCAGCATGGGGACTCCCAAAGCCACCCTGTCCAGTTCCCCTCCAGGCTGTCCTGCTGCACGGGTGGCCCTGGTCCTGCCCCGGCTGTGACAGCAGGCTGGTGGCAGCTGTGTCCCCTGGCCCCTCCAGCCCTGCTGGTGTCGATGAGGAGGCAATTCCCACTGGGATGGTGCAAGCTCCAGGCTCAGGAGGTGAGGAGTGGGCAGCACTTCTGTCCTCATGGAGCCAGGGGTGCTGGGCTCACACAGGCTCCGTGTGCCATCCCAGTGCCCAAATCCTTATGCTGGCATTTGGGCTATGCCATTTGGCACCTCCAGACCCCTCTTTATAGCAGGAAACATCCCCCAGGGTCCAGTGTGACCCTAAACCAATGCCCAGGGCAGCTCTGAGTGCTCCCACCTGCTAAATGCCCCCTCCATCAATATTCCAGCTTGGAATACTTATCCAACACCCCTCCTGCATAAATGGACTTCTTCATTCTTCCCCATGGATCTGACCAGCATATTTACATGGCCCACATAAAGACATGGCCATACTGGGGACACTCCAGTGCATGTCCTGCTGTGCCAGGGGCAATCACTGTGCTGGTCTCTCCCATCACCTCATCCCACAGCCAAATCCTCCCTGGAAATGGCCCTGGGAGTGCTGGCCTGGCCCAGCCATGACAGCCTAATGAGCTGGCCCAGCTCCCAGCTCCTGGCCAGGATCAGGCAGGGTCAGGCTCTGCTCCATGCAGGGAGTGTCCCCCTTTCCCTGCACCCCACAGCAACCCTCCTCAGCTTCTCTCTGCACTGTCAGGGCTGGGCTGCAGCACCCTCTTAATCTCTCACCCTCTTAATCCACCAGAGTATACCAGAGCAGTGGTATTTCCTGCTGCCCGAGCTCCTTGGGTGTCTCACCATCCTGCAGTGAGAAGAGAGAGGGGGAAAAAACAAGTTGTGGGGCTGGGAGAAGCCCTGTGACCACCCCACATCTTGCCAGGGCACCCTGGGGTGCCTTTGGTGAGGTTCAGGGGATGGGGGAGCAGTGGGGACCTCCTGCTCTGAGAATAATGGAGAGAAGGGAACAAAGCAGCAGCAACTGATGGGGCTAATGAGAGGGTGGATTTCCTCAGTTATAGGATAATGCCAGTAAATCCCGGCTTTCGAAGGTTTAGGCAAGAGACAACTGCTGTGGGATGAGCCTTCCTCCCACCCACGTGATGGTGAGGAGCAGAGCAGCTCCCAGCCTGCCCACAGACACAAACCCCAGTCCTCAAAACCCCTGAGCGCCCTCCCCTAAATCCCACCAGCTGCCCCAGGGGAGATGGACCCCCCAGTCCAGACCAGTCCCAGCCACCAGCACCCACCATCACCTGTCCCAGAGGCAGGAACCAGCTCTTCCCATCTGCCAGTGGGTTTGGCACTTACCTGTGGCCCCAGGAGCTGCTGGGGCTGCCAGAGGACCCTCAGAGGGAAGAGTTTATCCCTAATATCGAACCCTGCCCTCTCTCAGTGGGAATCCATTCCTGCTTGCTCCACACCCTTGTTCAAAGTCCCTCTCCAGCTCTCCTGGAGCCCCTTCAGGCACTGGAAGGGGCTCTCAGGTCTCCCTGGATCCTTCTCTTCTCCAGGTGAGCCCCCCCAAGCTCTCCCAGCCTGGCTCCAGACCTGAGGGGATCCAGCCCTTGAGCATCTCCGTGGCCTCCTCTGGACTCACTCCAGCACTTTCATGTCCTTCTGATGGTGGGATCCCAGAGTTGGAGACAGCTCTGCAGGTGGGCTCTCACCTGAAGGGGCAGAGGGGTAGAATCCCCCCCTCACCTGCTGCCCACACCGTGGGATGAGCACAGGATAGAGTTGGATTTCTGGGCTGCAAACTCACATTTCGAAGTCATGTTGAACTTCTCACCCACCAACAGCCCCAAACCTTTCTCCCCAGGGCTGCTCTCCCTCCATTCCCTGCCCAGCCTGCATTTGTGCCTGTCCCCTGAGCCTCTCCTGCCTCACCTGCACACCCGGGAATGGCCTCGGGGCCGACAGGCTGAGCTAGGACGGAACACAACCTGCCTGGATAAAACGAATCATCAGCTAAATACCTACCAGGCAATTATTGCCATTAGCAATGCCGACCGTCTCCAATTCCCCGGGCATTAATGGGGGGTGGAGGGCACCTGGCCCCTCCCAGGGTTGGCTCACCCGTGACGTGGGATGGTGGTGAGGATGCGCTTCCTCACGTCGCCCTTCGCCCTCTGTCACGGGCAGCACCCAACCCCAAATGAACAGGTTGGCTTCAAAGGCCCCCTTCTGCTTTGGAAAGGCACATTCCCAAAGCCCAGAGCTGTCTGTGGCAGGAGCAACCCTGGTGTGGTGGAGAAGGTGACACAGTGGAGAAGGCGACACGTGCTCTGCATTCCCTCAAGGGCTGTGTCCCTCCTGCTGTCCCACCATCCTCAGTTTGGGGGGTTTTACAGCCCCCTGATCTCAACTAAACCCCCCCCAGGCAGATGAGCATCCTTTGAGGGACCGATTCCTCCTAAGCCCTGCTATAAAACCCTTCTGAGAGGGGAGGTTCCCCCCTGGATGTTCAGCCTTTGCCGGGACCATCCAGGGCTGCGGGGAAGGAGGAGCAGAGGAAGAAACTGGCTGAACTCGTTACGCTGGTGACATCTGAAAAGGGTGGTTAGTAAGTGGCATGTTAACATTATGTCCAGTCTTTAAGGAATGCATCCAGGATCCATCAGGGGAGCAGTAGTTAGGTGAGTCACGCTGCGGACATGCGGATTTAACTGGGATTTCAAGCCCGAGCAACCTGTAATTGCGTATTAGGAGAGGGATGCTTAAAGTAATCAGCTGTTCCAGCCACGCAGGGGGGAAGGGAGAAGGGCTGGAGGGGTGTCCTGTATCCAGCCCCAACTTGGATTAAAAGGCTAAAATATGGGCCACACAAACAGCCGGGGGACGTGCTGTGCGGTGGCTTCTCCTTTGAAGGCAGGGTGACACTGCTCTTGCTGCACCCGCGGGTTGACAGTGGCAAGATAAGGAGGGTAAATACACCGTGGTGGCGGAGAGGGCATCGATCAACCACCCCAGCCAGCCGGCCCCGAGCAGGGTTACATCCCCATCCGTCTCCAGAGGGAAACCTCCTGACCAGGAGGGAGAGGAGGGGATGGCTACGGCGTTTGGAAGGAACGGTGTGAGCTGTTGGGAGTGCGAATTCGTGTTCTCGCTTGTACGGGAGAGAGATAACACATCACACACCGCCCTGGGCGCCGCTCCAGCCTCATGCCTAGTCGTCCCACCTACAGCCCCTCTTCTCTCCTGGGAATGTCGTTATTTCCCACTGGCATCGCTGCTGGGGGGTGCAGGGGGGTGCAAGGACACCCCGTCCTTGGGTCGTGTCACAGCTCGGTTGGGCAACACCTCGAGGCTGCAGGGACAATTGACTTCTTTTCCTCCTTCCTTGAGGAAACGCCTTTGCGACGGCTGCCAATCATCCCCCGGAACACCTTGGGATGCCAGCAGAGGATTTCAATCAAATTTGTCAGAGCCATCACGTTTCTACAAGCTGAAATGGGATCCACCCAGGTGAGGAAGCAGCAAACCCACAGCTCGGCCCAAACAGCTGGCTCCAAAAAAAAAGGAGCAGGGAAGAACAGGCACCATGTGGATCTTGGGGAAAGCTGGAATGCTGTGGAGCAGGAGAGAGGCTCTGCACGAGCTGATCTCTTATTGTGACGGCTCAGGAGGGAAGGGAATGCCTGAGCTGCCCGTTCCAGGCTGGATACAAGAAGCCAGAGGTGGGAGAAGGTGATTGAGTCAGGGAAACTGTGGAGCCAACAGCCAACAAGTCTGTGGTGACCTGTATTTGGGGCCGAACAGTGCAAATACTCCATGTACAGAGATTAAAAAAAGGTCTTTTAAATACTCCTCAACCTCCACACACAGAAGGTTCTTCACCCAGAGGGTGGTTGGGCACTGGAACAGGTTTCCCAGGGAAGTGGTCACAGCACCAAGTCTGCCAGAGGTCAAGAAATGTTTGGAGACACAGCTGAGGTTGTCCTTAATTCAGGTGATTCCCTTCCAGCTCAGGGTATTCCATGTTTCTAACACGAGCCAAAATCCTCTTTGGAACAGAAAAACCTGAACCAGAATGTCCAGCAGGTAAGAGCAGAGGGTTCAATGACAGAACACCCCCCGTTTCTCATCATCAGCCTTCACCCCCCCAGAGCTCAGGACCAAGC
>WBMV01004546.1:0-151619 GCA_013396655.1 Campylorhamphus procurvoides
TCGCAGCGTTCCCGTTGGCTCCGAGCCGCTGTGGGGGCCGACGTGTTAATAGAGCCCTGGTGGGTGATCAGGGGAAAGTTTTGGGGATGTTTTGGGTGGGCTTGGAGCGCCCTGGGCAGGTGGGAGATGCCCTTTCTGAGCGCGCAGTAGGGCCAAGGAGTTTTGAGAGGGTTTCGGGGTTGTGCTGGGCGTCGCGGGGGAATGTGGGTCTTGGGTGCCGCCTCAGAGGCAAGTCTCGGAGCCGGTTTGAGGGTTGGCATAGGATGAAGGGTGGAGGAATTTGTGGGAAAAGACAATGACAACAAGCAACAGACGTGTCTGGCAGTGCTGGGAGAGAGGCAAGGGATGCCTTAATTAAGCCAGCTCCAGATTTCATCTGGGGCTTGAAGCCCAAAGTGAATCAGGGTGGGCACCAGGAACATTAATCACTTCTAAAAATTAATCTTTGTCTCTGTGCTCCATTTGTAAAATGGGAGCAGAGACAGTGACCTTTGCCAAGGGCTTGGGTGAACAATGAACCACCAGATCAATATGTGTACGAGTGTAACATGTCAATGGCCACACGCAGATGTCCTGCACACTCCCTGCCTGGGCAGGGTGGCTCGCACTGTTAAGGACATTAACTGCAGCTTCCTGAAAGGCTTTTCACCGTGAGAAGGTGTGCCACATCCCTCCCCTCTGCTGTGGAGGCACTTTGTCCTTTCAGAGCACCAAAGCACTGGCTTGGACTCGGGTGACTCCAGCCCTACATGCTGGGACTATGGGGACAGCAGACAAAAGAACCAGAGTTGGCTTCTGGGTTTGAGGGGGCCAAGCAGGCTGCTACAACACCCCATGGCAGTGTGTGTGCAGCACAGTGCCCACCTCTGCCTGCAGTGCCATCCCAATGCTGGTGGGCTGTGGTGGATCCAGCCCCTGGTGCTGCAGGGTGAGGGCACTGCCCCCAAATCGCCCCGATTTGGCACACACCGGCTGGTCGGGTGGGATCTCACAGGGCTGGAAAGGTCCGTCTCCTCCTCCAGGCTTGCAGTGGGTGGGTGGCAACACCCAGCCCGGCAGGAGCAGCTCCTGCCCTTCAGCAGCCAAGGGCCAAACCGGATCAGCCACAGGATCAGTGCTGGGGGGTGGTGACTGCTCAGCATCCCAGCAGGGGCCTGGGGAGCTGCTGAGCCTTGTGTTGCTGAACCAAGAAAGCCCAGCTGCAAGAGCCACATACCTTGCTGCTGGCGGGCTTGGCTTTATGCTGTCCTTGGGGACAGGTTTAGGGTTAAACATGTGCGTTTTTGGTTATGGAATGATGTGTAATTGGTTCCTTTCACTGAATCCAGTGTCTCTTTTCAGGTATACAGCCCTAGAAAGGGGCTGGACCTCGCAGGAGAGATGGGTTTCATGGATCATGGAGCATATTTCATAGGGAGAATAATGTTATCTTTCTTTTTTTTCCTGAGGAATCCTTTGCACACACTGCATACTTTTGTAATGAATGTAACCCTTTCAGATGATTCAGTGACATGCTGTAAAATATCATAGTTGGTTAAGCATTTTCTGTATATTTTTTCCGACCTAGAGTCGTTCATGTCAGCTCTCCATGATGCAGTGCTAGAATATTCAAATTTTTGGTAGCCAATTGCTTTTGATATTTATATCCATTTTTAGGGAATCACAATGAATAAATGTGCCCAGCTCAAACTTTATGCAAAATAAGCTATGTGTAAATCAGTAAATCATTAATAGAATGAATCATTTCCAAAGGCTGAAGATTGGATTGCATTTCAAACTTTCATCCATTTTATGTATTTCAGAAGTCACCAAAGGAGAAAACTCACTGTGTGTGATAACTGAGGTCCCCATCACAGACCATTTACACAGTAGTGTGGTTTATGCTTGGCCAAACTGCAAGGCAGTTTGCACAGAGTGTACTCTGGGCTTGTTCTTCTTAATAAAAGTAGAATTTAAAGACTGGGAACAGCAAGCAGCAGAGGAAGATGAGAAATTCCCATTTAACACCCTCCTCAGCAACTCCCAACTCCAGAAGCGAGAGCCAGGTGGCAAAGTTCTCTCTTTTATTAAACAACATGAAGGAGGTAAAAGCGAAGGAGGTAAAAGCAAAGGAGGAGGCTGCCTCTAAATTAAGAGGATGGGAAGAATTAGGATGCCCATGTAAGAACTATCTTCAAGAGCTGGACATGCATATTTGTGTTCCTGCTGTCCCTGTCTCCACTGAGGTCTGGGACTGAGGAGTTATGCAGCTTGGAATACCCTGCCAGGACTGCAGTATGTTGGAAGTGTCTTTCCTTTTCTTTTCTTTTTTTTTATTATATGTATTCTTTATTTTACGCAGCTTTTTTCAGAGCCGTCTCATCCAGCAAATCCCTGTAGGAGGGCATCCAGGTTTCCTAGCAAAAGCTAGTTCCTTCATTATGCCTTACCAGGGATATTGGCATGCAGTCCATTCCCTCTTCAAGGAATAAACAACCCCATGGGCAATGTTCAATATGATTCATTCTCTGTGTGACTGTGACAGCATCAAAACCTGCCTAATGCAGCTGGATCCGAGGGCTGGAATAAGGAGGAGGTTGGGCTGCTGTGTGGGGGCTGCTGGCAATGCAGGGCTGGGCTCCCCCGACCAGGGAACAGGGCACAGGACTTTGCTGTGCCTTGGGGAGGGTCTGTGGCTCGGGGCAGTGTCGTGTCAGGACATCCAGTCACCAAAAAACTCCCTCACATCTCTGTCTCCTGCCCCAAGTGAACCATCTCCTGCTCGTGCCTGGGCCTGTCTCAGACACCAGCTGAAACAACGGGATCAAACGCTGGATCAGGAGGTCTGCACCATTTCTGCAGCAAGGAAAGACACCGGCATTACCTGTCAGCTGAAAGGAGGCCAAGACTCAATTCTTCTCAGAGTAGACTCTGCCTGTGACTGTGAAACTGCCCTGAGGAGAGGCAGCATTTCCCAGAATCTTTAGCATTTTGTCTAAATGTCCTCCATCTAGGACTAGAGCACAGATAATAAATTTTTACAGCTTTTGGGATGGCTATACCTTTTGGCAGAATCTTATTTTTGCTTTGCTAGTCTAAACTTGCAGAATTCTTAATTTAGTGAGTGACAGTTAGCAGGTTAGTGGCTGGGACGACAGTGAATTTAACCATAAAACTGGAGAGGAAGAGAACTAGAGAATGAATCATGGAGGGCAGTTAATACAGATGTGCAAGGTATGCTCACTGTGATTAGCTTTAGTAACATACAGTCCTGTAATTATTTGAAAATTGTCCAGAAATATTCTCACAAGACCAAAATGAATGCAAAAAATGCTGTTGTGATCTTTTATTGAATCAATGAAATTTAGATTAGGCAGTCACTAAATTCCTGTTTACACAACAGACCTTAATGGCTCCAAAGGAAGCGCTCAAATGTATTCGACAAATAATCCCTATTTATGAAAGCCCCATAATATGCATTTACATAATCCTCCCTTTAAAAAGCTATATCAGCTCTAAAGTTCTTCAGCTCAGAGATACGCCCCAGGGGATTAAAAGCACCAAACAAAACAAAGGGAAGTAAAATGTACACACACACATCCACCACCACGCGCTCCAGCCTTCAGGATTAACACCCAGGAGGCAGCAGGGATAACCCACCAGCTCTCCTCGCCCTCCTGCACCCCCAGCAGGGTTTGTGCCTGTGCACAGACATGAACACACACACATGCCCAGCTCTCCAAGTGGCTCTGTATGATTCCAGCACGTCTGTGGCACTGCAGGGTCCCTCTGCATCGTGGCCCTCCCAGCCCTCCTGGCCTTTTCTCAACAAATACAATATTGGTTCATCCTGCATGTCCAGTAAGCACTGTGTGAACCAAACAGTCTGTACTCATGTTTGGAGGGGCTTTGGAGAGGAGCTGAAGTGACATGGAGCCGGTGAGTTGTGCTTTTATTTGTACCCAAGATGACTGGACGGTCGCTGATATTCTCATGTGATGGATGCAGCGTTTTGCTGTCGAGGTGCTGTCCTTGAGATAAGAGGTACGACACGCTATGGATCTGCAACAAGCATGTTAATGTTGCTGAAGGGGTTGAATTAAAAAAAAAAAAAGAAAATAGAAAAAAGAAAGCTGTTCTTCACTGTGGAAAACAAGCTGTCTCTGAAAAGCTGGTTATCCAGAAGCGTGAATTTTAGATCCTGATGTCTAACCTTCTTTTTCTTTACCCTGTCTTTGCAACTACCCCTTGTTTAGGAACAAAATTCTCTGGGTCTTGTCTGGTAAAGCCCCAGTTTTGCAGGTCTGGTGGTTGGATAAAATATATGTTGGATTCAGTCAAAGTAAGAAAGGGAAAACACTGAAGAATTCATTTACAACTTCAGAGAAATGCCTTTGCTGCCTGTACATTCTGAATTCTCTGTGTGTGCCTTTGACTTCCAACTCTTTGATTAGCATTTATAATATAAGTGAGAACACAGCAGCACAGAAATGTTGGTATTTAGCCTCGGTGGGTGCCAGCATTCAGGGTCTGTGGAGTTTCGTGTGCACAGCACTCATCCTCTCCCCAGGCTCCTGTGTTGCCATCCAGCTGTGGCGGGGCTGAAGGCATCATGTAGAAATGGGATTTCTCTGGTTTAGAAATGGGATTTCTCTTGTTTGCGGGGGGTTGGGCAGGGTCCAGTGTCCCCTTCTCCACCTGCCAGCAGTCCCTGCCCTCCTCCCCTGCTCTCCTTAGCCCAGGGAACTCTCTCCTTTCTCTGCAGAAAAAACTCTTCACCTTAAACCCAGACTCATTCCCCGAGTGAGGTCAGGGGTAACAGGAGGGCTCAGCCCCGGACTGTGCCAGCTGCCCCAGGCACTGAGTGTTTCTGCCCAAAATAACACAGAAGATCAGTAATTTCACTCTGTGTGTTCTGTAGTGGTTTGGTTTAGGCACCACTAGAGTTCCCAGCTCAGTTCCACCTTAATAATGAAGCTTTTGGGTTAAGACTTCCATTTAATGTGGATCTTTGCAGTTTACATAAAACAACCACTCAAATAAATACTCAGTTTAGAACAGATAAGACCTGGGGTGAGTTTGGCTGGGGTTCATCAAGAAAGATCATGCATTCGGCAGATAAAGGTGTCCATGGCTGTGGTGTCTGTCACTTGATCCCGTCAGTCTGATATCAGCTGGAACACGGAGCAGGAGCAGTGCTATTTTACTGGAGGGCAGTAACAGGAATTCAGGAATCACCACCCCTGCAGCTGGTCAGGCTCAGGAACCCTCCTGGGCTTGCCCCTCACAGCCCCTGCTGGGGAGCAGTGACTGCAGCCAGCACAGCAATCTGCAGAGACCTATTGCTGAGAAAGGGGAATTGAACAGAAAACGGTTCATTTTGACATTTTTCCAAACATATTTGGTGTAGGACACGTGTGTTCCTTTACTCACCCCACTCCATGCTGATTACTCTAACGATGCACAGTTGGTCTTTCCATATTGACAGGCCATGGTTTGGGAAGCCAACCTGGGATGCTTTGAGAAATGTACAGATGAAGAAGAATTCTCTTTGTGGCAAGGCAGAGGTGCAAGGGTTGGGAGATGCAGGGATGAATCCCTGTAATTTTGCTGTTACTACAAATTATGCCTTGTTTAAACTCTCCACCTCAGGCTTTGATCTGCAATACTGGTGCTAATCCATATATTTATGCTTTGCTAGTATGGATTCAAAGTGGCATAATTTAGCTCACTATCAAAACCAAGAGTCCTTCCCATCATCTGCCTGCACTGTCACGGTGTCATAATTCTTGCACTTTTGGTGACTTGTCATCAGTCCTTTTGTGATAACTGAGGCAGAGAGTGAGTTCAGAAGGAAGGAAAACATCCATTTTTAATGAAATTCACTTCTCAGGTGATTATGTTCTTCTGGAGAACAGGACTCAGGCACCATCCTTCAGACTACTCTGTTCTTCCTTCAGTCCTGTAGAGAGCACATACAAGGGGTCTACACCATGGAAACACCATACTAACTGGATGTGCAAGGTCATAACTGGCAGACAATGTTTTCTTGTGCCAACAAACATCATTGACCTGAGTGGGAAGAGCAGGTGCTGTAAGGGCCACACCTTCCCAGCCATGGACCAGCTGGACCAATTCACGCTCCTGCTGTTGGGACAGGAGGAGCTGAGGATGAGGAGCCTGTTCCGTGCTTTGGCAGGATGTTCCATCTATGAGTCACAGCTCTACTGGAGCCGTACCAGCCCCTTGGCCAGACAAGCTTTGCCTTCATTAACTCTTTCCTGCAGGAGACGCAGAAGCCAATTAATTACAACTTAGACTTTTTTCCATTAAACTCCTCTAAGCTTCAGGGGAAGAGCCTTAAGACTCTACTCTGATCCTGTTGCCACTGACGCCTGTAAAAAGCTCTCCACAGACTTGGATGGGAAGAGACATTAATTCCATGTCTGCTTTCAGCCTGGAGCGTGGCCACACTCAGTGCCACTGCCAGGAGGGCTGTGCCTCCCAACACAGCCCTTCTTCCCCATCAGCACCTGCCTTAGGGAGATGCATTGTTGGGAGAGAATGATTTCTGCTGGTCCCAGTGACAATGGACCCAGTGGCCATGCTCTGGAGCTACTATCAAAACCTTGTTCCCCTATCCCATAAAAGCAAACTCTGAGCCATTCACCTTCCAAGCCAAACAGACTTTCCTTAATTGAATTTTCAAAGAGAGATCATCCCATCTGAAATGACAGGTATCACTCTCACGGTTTTTCTACTGCAAGAAAAATCCTCATAAGCAGAGACCAAGTGACAGCTCCACAAGGCTAAGAAGTGGGAAACTCTCAGAAAAGAGCTGTTCCTCAATCTCCTTTTCATAAACTATTTGTGTTTCAAAGGAGTCAGAGGACTGAATGCAGGTTGTCTCTGTCTGCACAGCTGACAAGGCAGGAGAGAGTCCGGCTTTGTTACAAGGACAAGTTAAATGCCATCCCCTGGTGCAACACCACAGACATGTCTTTGCATGGGTTCTCAGGCCATAATTCCCTGCACTCTGCACAAGTAGCTGCTTTTTTATTCACAGGCAGATTGCTTGGGTATTTGGTGTGGAATAGGTACAAGGTGATAAAAGAAATTATATTATTTATACAGCATATGAAAATGCAACTGGTCTTCTGGATGTAGGACAGCAGAGTTCAAAGTCAAATTTCTCTTTGTTGCTCTGTGTTGCAAGTAGCTCGTTGGCAAGGGCCCAGCACTTCTCAGACTGGTTCCAGGACTGTCTCACCTGAGCTGATCTGTGCCACAACTTGTATTTCTTGTATTTTGTTTAGCTGCACTGTGGGCCATCAAACTCCCACTGCAGTCAACAGGCCCTCAGGATCTGCTCTTTCTCTCCACTCATGGTGCAATGATGTGTCATCTCTTCACTCTGACTACTGTTCTGAACTCTTTTCTCCCCAGTCCCACTCGTTTGGGTCAATACTTCTTACAACCTTATCAACAAAATTCTTAGCAGCAGCATAGAAGATTTGCTTTCCACCTGCCTCAGCAGCTTGGATGTGTCCCAGCCTGTGACTGTCAGTGAGACCACACACTGGTGCTGGTGACAGCAACACAGCCTTCCCAGTGGGAATGGGGCTTCACTTGCTTTCCACTTGTTTTATATCCCAAGAATCAGCAGCTCTGCCTGCTCCTGGGAACACAGTGAGCACCTTCCTGCCCTGCTCACAGCTGCACCCCCCTGGCAGCTCTACTGCACCATGGGCAGGTTTAGGCACCTGTCACAGCTCTTATCTGGGTGAGACAAGGCTCACAGAACGGGAACACGGAGCCATCAGCTGCCTCAGACACAACAGCTGTTTGTTCCTGGGTCAGCACTGTGGGTGGAGCACCAGTGACATTTATAGAAGAATTTCCCTTCCATGCCAGGCAGTGGAACAGACTTTTGCCAGAATTCGTGTTCTTTTCACGAGTAGTTTTTTTCTTTCAAATTCCTACCCTAAAGTTATGTATGGTAACAAGGCAGAACGTTAAAAGCTGCATTGGTGTGGAAGGTTGTATATCCCCTCTGCTTGCACTTCTTCAGAGCTGCAACTGCTCCCCCCTACACCAGGTAGTGTTTTCATTAGATACCCGACCTCTGGTTCTGATTAAATAACTTGTATAATTAGATTGAGACATCTGCTTATCCCTGGGGGAAGAAATCCCTTTCAGCACTGGACTAAGCCTGATTTGGTTAATTACCTTAGCAGTACTGTATTAATACATAGTTTCTTGATGGCAAGAAGCTGTGGTATTAGGTTTATTCCTCCTTGCTTTCACAATCCTATAGTAAGACAGTTTAGGGATTAGGAATCAGGCGTTGAGCCCAGGATTTCCCTCCTCTCTTCACTCATGTCAACACTCTCCCCTCTTTTTACTCGTTAAAATATTCCATTTCACTTGCCTGTGAATAGTTCCCAGGTTCCCTGTGGTACATGTAAGGATAATCTATGCCCAGCGACTGCTCAAAGTGGTGCATCCTGGGTTGCTTGTGAGTAATTAAAGTTCTCAGAGTTCAAATGGTTACTATTGGCACTGCTGTTTTCCAGTTCACCCTCCAGAAGCAGAGCAGCCCACATGCAGATGGACAAGTGGGACACGGGGACAGCAAGGTGGGAGAGCACCTGGGTTTGCAGACACCATCCTTTGGCACCTGGAAGGTCAAACATCTGCAGGCAACTGTAGGAAACACAGACTGTGTCCTTTGGTCAAGCCTGGCCAAAAGTGAACAAACTTACATGTGCTGAAAAACTGCAACCAAGCCTGGAAAAAAAACATTCTCAGAAGAGGCAGGAGGTCTGGGGCAGGTGCCCAGTGCTCCATGGGCAAGGGGCTCTGCCAAGGCACCCCCCAAACTCACCCACCACACTGAGTACCCCAAAGTGCCATTTGCTCTGAGCTGATTATTTAACCAGGCTGATCTGGGGGCCCAAAAAGCGTTTCTGGTAATGGTGAGAACTGAAGCAGGAGCAAAAGGAACATTATGCAATAGAACACTTTTCTATCAACAGATGGAAATACCTAATAAGATGTAAATCATCTATTTGATAACCAGACCACCACAGAAATAGAGATTCAGGCTTCCCAGGGAAACTTCAATTCTCAGAACCATGTATTTACTATTTATATGACTTGCCAGCCTATCTAAAGGCTCATCCTTTTCAGAATTCTCTATGGGTAGCCAGGAGGTGCTTTCAGAAAGAATTGTCTGGATGATTTTCAAAGCAAAAATATATTCAGTGCAGAATTTAATTGTAACAGTAAATCTGTGAGTCTTAGCAGAAGGTGATGGGGATGGAAATCACAGAGGAGGAGGAGAGGCACAGGAGCAGAACATCAAATGCCTATAGGAGGTCAGAGCAAAGATGCCCTGTCGGGCAGCAGAGGCACAGGAAGCACTGTCAGGACAGCACAAAGCTCACCCTGATGCCTCACCAGGACTCTGTCCCAGGGCCTGGCAGCTTGCAGAGGGAGATCTCCCATGACAGAAGTGAGGTTTGTTATTCAATAGCCACTAGCTCTTTATTCTGCTTTCATAACTTTGTCCAGTTTATTTATTTCTTTTGTTTATGTAAACCTTCAGCACGTACAACATTCTGCAGCAAACATTTCTGCAGATAAACGGCACACTGTGCAAAGAGCCACCTTCTTCTGTTTGAAGAAGCAGAGCCAGTGAACAAGTCACCTCTGGGTGACTTCTTCATGCTATTAAGGATTCCTGAGGCTGCTTACATTTTGTCCCACAGTCACATCTTCCCATGCTGAGGAATCAGTCTATGGAGCTGTGCCTCCTGTGGATTCTGTTCTATACCCCAGATCAGCCTTGAATCACATTTCTGAGTACTTTCCAGGTATATAAATTCTTCATCAACTAGAACAGAAAAAGAATTGAATAATGTAATTGGATTTCTGTGGCCTGTGTTCCCAAGACTACTGGGCCACCCAAAGCAGCAGTGGGGAGAGAAGTGCCTCCCAAGAGTCAAGACTGTTGTGGGGCAAATACATTCTGTTTGGAAAGATTTGAAGGCAGCAAAACTGAGGAAAAGTTTGGGTTTTGTTAAGACCTAAACGATCCCTTTGCTGGGCAAATGATGTCAATAAACTTTCTCATGTTTCTTCTGAACAACCCAGTGGGGAGGTGGCAGGAAGAACAGGGGTGTTTGTTTCAGTCCAAGGGCTCTCTTCCTGGCACAGAAGTTCCAGTTTCAGCTAAGGAACGTTTCGCCTCCACTCTTTTTTTTCAGGTCAGAAACCCCAGGCTGGGTTTTGTCCTGGGTACTTTTCATTCCTTGTAACTTTCACAGGGAAGCATGAAATACATGAAATATAGCCGGATACATTTCAGGCAAGGCAATGGATTACCTCGTCCCGACGTGCTGGCCCAAGGTGTCCATTATTTATAGACCTCATTTTCTTGTAGCACATTTGCATAGACGAGCTCCCGGTGGCTGCCAGGCTGGAGCTGGGAGCCTCTCCAGTCAGCATGGTTACAGGGAGTGGGAGAACCCAGCAGCCAGGGATCACTTTGTGTCATGTTGCACCAACACCCAACCAACCTGTCCACAGACTGCAGAAGTGTCTGGGAAAAAAAAAGAGGGCAGGGGAAAATGCTGCCAGAAAAGTGAGACTGCTGGGTTCTGGAGGGGATGTTTTGTGACTCCTCACATCACTTTGGTGCTGTGACTGCTTAGCAAGTACAGTGGTGACATCCAGATCAGCCATGGTGTGTCAGGGGGGATTCAGATCCTGTCAGGACGTGGCCCAAGTCTCATGCACGGGTTGTCACCAGCAGGAACTTTCAACTTGAGAGAAAGCGAACTGCTGTGTCAGAAGCTCCACAAACACTCCTACACCTGGCTGGAAGCAGACACTGCCAGGTGTCAGCTGGGTGGATCGCTGCTGTTGTCATCAAACGAATCAAAGTATTGATCTGCCAGGAGCCAGAGTGTGTGTTTAAGGGAGACTTGTCACTTCCCTCCCTGGTGGCAGCTTAAAGACGGTCCCCTGTGGATGAGGTTTAACAGGGCATGTGGCAGGAGAAGGGTCAGCCCTGAAGCCAGGGAGCCACCACTGTAAGAGAAAAGGGACGGCACAATGTGCACCTGTTCTGGGAAAAAGGTGTCACAGGAGCCACACAAAGCTCAAGAGAAGGGGCTGGTGGCTCAAGTCACCTTCAGAGAACTTCTGTGGGGAGAAATGCTGAGTTAAGAGGAGACACTAGTGGGAGGGAAGTGACAGGGTGGCACAAGCCCTGCTGTCCTACCATGCTCTGACATCCCTTGCTCCTGACCAGGTTCCACCACGGTGGTGGGTCCCCACTCCTCCAGCTGCCCTGGCCAGGGCTCCCCTGCTCCCTGCCAGCTGCTGCCATTCCCTCTTGGCCCCACGGCCGTGGGTGGCACAGGAGGGAGCCCCATCGCCAGCGAGAGGCTGGGCAATGGTAGATCCAATTGCAAAAAGCTGGATCACGTATCACAAAACCAGCTTTGCTTAGTTAATCCTCTGATTGATTTTAAGGCCTTGCTGAGACTCAAAGACTATTAAGAGATTTGTTCTGGCAGAACCTCCCAGCACAGGAACCACCTCCCCTGGTGTGCACCTGACATTTCCTGGCCATGGCCCGAGCCCCTTCCCACCACAGGCCAGCCCTTGGGTCCTTCACTTAAATTCTATCAACTTTCTCCTTGCTGAGACTCCATCTGGAAGGGAAACAGTCACACACAAGCAGAGGCCCCATGGGGTGCCAGTCCCAGTCCAGGCACCCACAGGGACACTGTCTGGGGTGGGCTGCTGCTCCCTTGGCTGCCACTGAGGGGGCAGAGGGTCTCTCATCACAGCCCTCAGGAACTGCAGCCCAATATACGTTGTTTTTTCCCGATATTATTCCTCTTGATCCTTGAATCTCATGGTTAGAAGTTCCCTCCCCACCTCTCCTGTGCCTGTCTCCCATACAGGCTCTGGTGTTGCCTCATGCTCAGCCTGGCAGAAGCCCTGCAACACATCCTTGGTGTTCCCTGTTTCCTGTCTTCAACATCCCCAGCCCAGCTTGGATGGGGTGCAGTGTGCTGAGTGTGCAGACCTGAAACGCTTGCTCTTGCCTTTGACTGCTCATGTGCCTGCCTGTTTTCCCCAGCACCTGCCTCCTCATGTCCAGATTCAAACTGCAGATAATGGAGCCCTGCTAGCCTCCTGGGCAGGGCTGTGTATGCTGGGAGAAATGCTGGCCTTGAAAATTGGGCGTGAGTCTGTGGGATTCCTCAGATACTTTCTGCCACTGGGATTGTCTGGAAGATGCTGAAGTCTGACCTTCAGTTCCAGATATCTCAAGTTCATGCCAGAAATTATGCCCAAGTAACTCCCTGACAGGACACTGCCCTAGATAGGGTAAACCAAGACACGAGCAATGACCTCTTCTCCTGTGGTTGGGCACCTTCTTTGCTGCAGCAGGTAGAAGCTCTCCAAGGAGACATTTTTAAGCAGCTCTGATTGCTGCTCCACTCCACAGGCTCTGCCCAGGGATTGGGGTCCTGCTGAGTCCCTGGCACCCCTGGCAGAAGAGACCATCCTCAGCACAGGCTGGAGCTGGGCACAGATGCCACAGAGCAGGATCTGGACATGGCTGTGGTGGACTGACCCTGGGGCACAGAGAAAGAGCAGGTCCCAGCCCTCTCCCTGGTGCTGGCACACTGCTACCCCATGGCATCTGGGGCCAGGCTGTAAGTGGAGCAGGGAGAATGAAACCTCCTGGATTTCCTCTCCTGGTTGTGCTGCAGCTGCAGATGTGGAAGTCTTGGACTGCACCCAGTCTCTGCACTCCTGAGCCTCACCACCCAGTCTGCTTACTGGGCACAAAGTCTTCATGCTGCACAGCCCCAGCAGAGCAGGGCTCATGGCAGGTGGCATCTGGGACACGAAGCTTTCAGTCCTTCAGACACCTCTGGCAGACCCACCCAGCACAGCCAGGCAGCCCCTCTGCCAGGGGTGCCAGGTGAGCCAGGTGATGCTCAGTCCAGGGCCCAGGGCACACCTGTGTGCAGAGCAAGAGACCCACCACAGACTACACGCTGAGCCAGCTGAAAAGGAGCCTTATTACAGCACCTTGAAAGAGGATTATAAACTCAGGGGAGGGCTCATAAAGTGCCAGAGGCCTTCAAATGAAAAGATCCCAAAGCAAGACCTGATTCTAAAGCACCAAGCTCTTTGTCTGGCTCTGATGCCACTTCCTGAGAAGTGTCACAGGTCTGGTGCCTTTTGCTGATGTGACTTGAGCAGGGCACGTACCAAGAAGGGCACAGGATGGGGATGAAGCTCTGGCAGGATTCCCAGCACGGAGAACACGCCAGTACGAATTTTGGAGGGTTTGCAATGAGCACATAAAGCAACTTTGCTGCTTGTGAGGATGACCAGGAAAGGGAGAAGCAAGAGATTGCGAATCATTTACCCTGGCATCAGTTCCACAAGGCACAGTGGAGTAAACAGTGTGAAAATCTGGGAATAAGGTCTAAGAACTACTGTAGAACAGAGGCTTATGAAAAATAAGTTGTGCCAAGCAAGTCCAAAAGACTTCTTGACTTGACTTTGGAGATGATGGAATTTTAGTGCAGTAAAGCAGTTGATCTAATGCTGTATAATGAGCATAAAACAGGTACCTCTGAACAAAGAGGTCCCCAAGGGGGGCTGGCAGGTGGGGTCCAGGCTCACAGTGGCAGTGCCACACCACGAGGGACCCCACAGGGGATCCAGTTCACAGGCATGTTCCTTTTGGGGGGTGCAGAGATGGACAGCAGGACTTTGTGAGCCTCTGACCTCAAAAGATCAGTGGCCAAGAGAGGCTGAGGAGCTGCTGGGATCACACCAGCTGCCTTGTTCCTGCTTTTTAAAATAGTCTGAGAATTGTGAAGCTGCAAGACAGGAATGTGGGCAGAGACCTGACAGAACCCTGTTGCTCAGCTGAGCAAAGCCCTGTTAATAACCTGAAACCCCCGAGGGAGGGAGGGAAGGCCGGTTCTGGTTTTGCTTAACCAGGGTCTCCTGCCATTACAACATTAAAATATCAAAGAACTTTGTGCTGAGAACCAGATACAACAGCAAGTGCAGCCCCAAAAGGACCAAACCTGAAGATCTCAGTGGTGTTTGCTGCAGGATGGTAGAATTTAAGCCACAGTCTGGAGAAACAAAGACTCAGGGGGCAGGATCAGTCCCTAATTACCTTGCAGTTAAGGCGAATGTGCAGCAGGATGAGGAGAAGGAGGGGCAGGAGGCACCAGCATGAGAAGCACTGACCTGGAGCTAGGGAAGGGAAAGTTTAGGCTGGATGCAAGGAAAGAAAAAAAACCTATAAAAATGACTGGCATAAAAGGGAAAGAGCTAAAATCTTAGTCACAGGAAATACTCACATGGCAGTCAGATGCAGTTTGAGCAGGGAAGCTGCCAGGAATGACTTGCAGCAGAGCCTGGCTCAGAGGCTCGGGCAGGACCCAGTGGCCATCCCAGCCCTGCCCAGTCAGTCCCTGCTCGTGGCTTCCAAACAGCCCTGGGGACTCAGTGCCTCCGCCAGGAAAACAAGTGGGCTCTGCTCATGTAATGAAGGCATTGTTTTCTGTAAGAACCTCTTGGATATTTAACATACTAATATTTAAAAAAGAAAAGAGATGTGTTATTTAGAAAACATTCTACATGGGTAACTGGTTTTTTTTCCAGGAAAAAGTGTATTTGCAGCAAGCACCAGGTGCTGTTGTATTTTAATCTAAGCTAAGTGACTCCTGTTCCAGCTCCAGTACTGATTACTCACCATAAATCGTGCTCTGTCTCACATTCCCTCAATCATATCAAGGCATCCCTCCATGAACACATCCAGTTAAACTTCCACTCAATTGATCCTGTTCACTCACTTCCACTCAGCTGATCCCAAACAGCCCGCCCTCAGCTTCATTATTCTTCACTGATCTCAGAGGTTTATAATTTCTACTTCCAATAACCTCAGACTTCAAACAGAAGGTAGTTCCTGGGTAGGATGGATGAAATAGTGTAGAAAAACAAATTGTATGGCCTAAACCCCAAGTAATAAAAAATGTGTTGAAGTAGAAATGCTAATATAGAACCTTCTGTGCAATTAGGACCAACCTCCCTAATACTCTGAATGGTTTTCAATGAATTGTCTGGCCTATCTCTCATGAGACTGAATAACTTCAAACAGTTGAGAATTAGAGCTTGGCTGCACTTGTTATAGTTGGAGCCAGACAACAAAAACGAGTAAACCAAATGGCAACAAAAACTTCAGTGAAAACCTAATTCTACTCTGTTAGTGGGCTAATGATTCTCTCTGAGAATACACATTTACCAAACTGCCCCTTTGTATAGTAATGAGTCAAATCCAATCTCCTGTCATCAAACTTGTAGATGGCAGGGAAGAAAAATGTTCAGTTGAACTATAACTTGGAATTTTTAAGTTTGCTGATTGTGGATTGTTTCACTGTCCATGTTTCTCCCCCAGTCTCAGGTCCTGCTTCTGCATTTCAGGAATTAAGCAAGAGGCACATGTGGCAAACGGGTTAGTTTGTAGCCTGCACAGAAATAATGGAAGGAATTTGGACCTGGCCTAAAATCTCGGAGTTCCTGACAGGATCCAGGAAGCAGTGCTTCCATATTTATGTAACTGTGGGAATATAACAGTTTGCTCAAAAATATGGAGGTTCTGATAATCTCCAGGTTGCACTTACAGTTGTGGTAGCTCTGAGTCCCATGGGAGATGAGCTGGTGGTTCCAGCCACAGCAGCCTGATAAAAATTCCCACTGGCAATAAACCTCTTATCTTTCCACCTGACCTCGTACTTGGCTTCTTCCTAAAAGAACTGTCTAAGGTCAGGAGGAGAATTCCTGCTTTGGACCTGCAACTCGACCTTTGAGTTTCGGGAGTGAGTCTGTCCACAGCTCAGGAGAGTCTTCTGGTTCCTTCCCACCAAAAACTTGTTTATTGTAGCCTCAGATGAATCTTTCCTACAACTGTGGTTAACCTCTTCCTATAGTTAGGCTCCTTATGATTCACCTATGCTAAATATTTTGCAATTAAACTCCCCCATAGAGCAAACCAAGCCTTTATTACAGCTGCAGAAGGCCTCTTTGGCTGGCTGAACCGGGTCTTCTACTTTTGTTCCCATGACTTTTTTCCTAACAAGTCTGCAAGCTCTTGGCCTTGCATTGCTGCTGGGACCATGAGCTTTCATGAGATGCTTTTAAGGTACAGACAGAAAAGGTGGTGGTGCTGGAGGTGTGTGTGGGGGTGTCTCTCAGTCTACCTCTATTCTTTGAGGCTGATAATTTGTTCTTTGGTGAAAAATGGTATTTTTATAAGATGGTTGAATTGTACATTCTCCCCTAGCAAAATGAGCCCCCCAAAGGAGAGCAAGGTATGTACCTTGGGATGTTGCTTAAATCACAAACATAAGTGACTGGCAAAAAAGGAACATCTATCACAGTAAAAAAAAATCTGTGCCATTCAAACATCTCCAACAGCAAAAGCAGGGAAATAAAGTCTAAAATGTTACATCACAGTGAAAGACACTTCTGAGTTAAAAACAATATTGGCAATACCTAATTATTGGTGAAATCTATTAGGAGAATGTTTTATGTTCTGAAAGACTACTCACAGTTCAGTAACAGTCCCTCAGGATTTCTGTATGAGGGTTTAAAAGCTTTCCAATAAATTCAGGGGAAAGAAAAGAACGCTTCAGTTCCAAGTCTAAGCCAAAGTTTGCTGTGTAGTTAAAAAGAGTAAATGAACTTGTGGATGTGACTCCTCTGTTTCCTTCTCACACAGTGTCTTCTACACTTGAACGACAGAGCACAGACCTTGAACACGAAGGCTTCATGTTTTATTAATGGTGTCCAATTCATTTCCTGTTTTCATGCTGATAACCTACTGAGGGAGAGGAAGGGAACTCAGGTGGCAAGACCTCAGATCCATTTTTCTTATACCCATGAACAGTTCACAAGTGGGTATTTCTCTGGCAGAATCTCTTTATTGCATGTGTTACTGCATTCTCTGGGAAGCCTCCCTGCAATGGCTGGCACACATCTCTGAAAGACCAAATGTTTTCAAGGCAAGTTCTCTTCAATGTGATAGCTTTTAATTTTTTATTCAATCATTTCTCAGTAGGTATTTTCACTACTGTCTTTTCTAGAGGTCTAACCTCACAATATAGCACATTACTACTCTGGCAGAAATCTCCCAGTCAAACAAAATTCACAATACCATTTACTGTTTGTAGAAATAACAATTGATGCCTCGTTAAAGATACACTCAGAGTTCAGATGAGTAGATATTCCCAGAGATTTTTAATCTAAACTAATGTTACTAGTCCTGCAAAATAGAGTGAAGACATCAGTGCTCAAGCAAGAATCCCCATTTTCCTATTCCTCAAGCTGGTAATACAACAGAGGCCTGGGTGTCATGAAACACTCCTGCAGCTGACATAAAATAACTTCAGAGAAAAAAAGAATTGAAATTCCCCAGTGATCTTTGTGCTGGCCAGAGATGCCCCAGTCTGTCTCATCACCTCCCACTCCCTTAGAGCAGCAAAGGCTTTAACAGCAATGACTTGCCTTCAGCTGCTGCTGCCTATAAAAGCCACTGGCCACTTCCCAAGGAGAAGAAAGCCCCTGTCTCCCCATCCTGTGAGCAGGCAGTGTGGCCATGCTCCATGGCAGGGGGTGGGGCTGCACCACTGAGCTCTTGGGGTTTCTTTTAGGACATTTTTCTTTGAAAGATAAGCAGAACTGCAGTGAGATTGTAACCTCCTGTGTTGGCAGGCAGAGGAGTGTGCCTGGAGGTGTGAGTGCAAGTGTGTGGTCTTGGGTGTGGGGAAGAAAGGAGAAGGGTGGTGACCTGAATGCTGGAATGGAGTTCAGAGTAGGATTTTTTTAGGGGGTTTTTGTTGTTGTTTGTTTTGCCTTTCCTTGCATCGGGAACCCCAAGCATGAAAAAGCAGGAGCTCCCAGTCCCAGCAGTGATGGAATGAAAACGTATCAGTGGTGTGTTGTCTTCTGTAGACAGCCACAGTAATTTTAGACCTTCCTCTGAAACCATGAGCATGAGGAACAGTATTATTTTTGTCAGTGAGAATGGGGATTCTCAGGTAAGTGAGGACCTGTGGACATACAGGACTATCCAAATGCTGAAAGATTTCACTGAGAGCTTTACTACTGTTCACTGGAGTGCAAGAATTACTGTGTGCCTTCAAATGACCATTCTGCTTGGACACCTTAGTAAGGGTTTTTATTTTTTTGTTCTTTAAAATCTAAATGAAAGGTTGGGTTGCATTTCCAAGCAATGGGAGTAAAGTGTGAGGCCGCACAAAGCTTTGGAGGAGCTGCCATGGCTGAAGGTCTGAGTGGGCACAAAGACAAGAACCCACATTCCATCCCCAGCACTAAGGTATCTACTGCAAATAACACTTTGGGAGTTGTTGGCTCCCCCAGCCCAGCTGGCATTGCTGACAGACAGTTTTGTTCTCTTTTGGAAGTTTTACCCAACAATCCCTTCCCCACAGAGGTGTTTTTCACTGTATTTAACTCCACTGCAGCTCTTGACTCCCCACACATATTGCACCTGTACTTGCTTAACCTTTGCCTTGGCACCAGAGAACTGTGAAGTTCTCTATGGAAGCAACACATGTAAAAATAATCAGTGCAAGAAGTTTTCTGACTGAGGGAGAAAATGAATCAGTTTGAAATCACTGACCTTTCTGGTCATCTGTCACTTTGAACACTGGTTATTCTCATGCTGGGCTGTAAGAGGTCTATTTACAAGTGAGAAGTGAGGAGCTACCAACTCTCCAGGCATCACCAGGCTCTGCAGACAGGTATTGTCATAGGGTAGCATGTTATGTAAGAACTCCTTAAATTCAAGTTACTCTACATTCTTGGCAGCAGACCACATGAAATTTCCCTTTAGATGTTGATGGGATAAAAAAAATAAATATATATATATATGTATGAAAATCACCTTATCATTTACAATGCAAATCTTGGAATGAAAGTTAGTAAATTAAACTAGAGATTCACCTAAATTAAGCTGGCATTCTATTCTGGTGCTTCAAACTCTGAAAACATTGCTGGCTGACAAAACAAGCCCTGGAATGATTAGCAAAAAACCCTCCTTCAGAGGCAGCAGACGAGCAATCCCTTTGAACCTTCACAGCACATCATAAACGCTCAGCAGAGTTACAGTGTGGCAGTCCCAGTGCTATCAATTATTTACCTTTTTTCTGTTTACCTTCAGGCAGCAAGTAATTATTTTTAAATATTAATTTAGTTGTGTCATGTACAGTTTGTGGTTTAGCCCTGAGATCTGAGATACAGAAAAGCAAACTGCATCTCAAATCACATTTAGCTGGTGACGCACTGATAGTCGGATCCCCACTCCAGCTACTCAGCAGCTCCACTCAACTTCTCCCATCATTAGAAACAGAACTCTCTTCATTGCAGAAAAGTGAAGGCAATTTTCTTAATGGGAAAAGACACCTTTTTTTGTAGCCTAAAAGTCTCCAAAAATTGAAGAATCTGAATAGGAGAATATTTTGTTATTCTAAAAAGTTGGGAGGTTTTCAGATGAAGATTGTTTTCTCTCCCCTTTTTGTTTCCCTCAGAATTTTTCCCAGAGTGTTTCTTTTGCTTTACCCTCAGCTAATTTAGGCTAAAAAGGAGCTGGCTGTTGTTTCTGCAGCCCTGAGAGAAAAAGGTCCCAGGAGACAGGGCTTGCCTTCCTGCCCTGAGAGCACCACTTCTCTTAGAACCTGAAAAGAGAGGATGGCTCTTGTCAGCGCCTCGTGAATGCCTCTCCACAAGGGACTGGCTCTTTCTTTTTAAAAGTTTATGCTAGAAAAACAAATACTCATTTTGATATGTCTGCATGAAGGCACAGATGTGTGCCCATGGAGAGAGCAGTATCAAGTTCAGAGCAAACTGCTGCTTGCACCGATGACAGCAAGATGGGGATCTTCCTGAGGAAAAACCTTCTTGAATTCTGGAGTAGTTTGGTGTTCATTTTTGTTGCACTTCCAACTTTTCCTTAGCATGAGTTCTTGGGAAAAAAAAAAAAAAGCCTTGATTTTAGCTGGTTCTGAGGCAAAATTGAATAAAAATGGACTGCTGACTATCACACTTGTGTAACCTCACTGGTATTGCTGGTGTTCTGGTGGTGCTTGTTGGTCTCAGCAACCATTTGCCACTCTTCGTGGTTCTGCATGATTCTATTAACACAGAGGCAGCTTCTGACAAAGAACATGTGGTCACAGATTTAACTGAGAAGCTGCACTGGAAAACAAACATGAGAAAATCTAGAAGAAGACTCGTGTGCTCAGAGGATCGAGTGTAACACCGTTCCAGTGAGGGAAAGTTTGGAAAATGATCTAGTGAACATCACTGTGTGATTAAGAGAAAAAAAGGTAGTTATAAAACCTGCAGCAAAATTGGGAAAACAGGATCAGAAATTCAGTGTTAGCCATTAAGACAAATATGCTTGAAACTGTTGGAAGATCAGCTGGAGGATTCAGCTCTTCAACTGGTAAACAGAGTGGGCTTGTCTCAGCCTGTTCTTTATTTTGCCTGTCTGTAGATGCCTCTGCAGCAACATGACACAAACCAGAGGAGCAGAGTGGGCCTCCTGATCATTATTAAAATCAATGAACTTCCACAACTTCTATCTGATCCGTGGGCACCGTGTCAGTGTTTGCAAATATCTCCGAGCTGGGGAAATAACCTCAGTTTTGTTGGCTCCCGCTTACCTTGGGAACAACAGTGACCAAACGCTGCCTGGACAGATGCCAAGTTCCTCTTAATCTGGGTGAGGACATTTAGATCACATCATTTAACAAAGCCATTTGTCCAAGGTGAATGAGGAGAATGGCTGAAGAACAAATTTGTGTGTTAAGGGTAATGATGGTGAGCCTGCTCTTCTCACCAGGCACTGTGCTGGTGCACCCTGTCCCTGAAACAGGCAGGCAGAAAGCCACAGACCCCAAAAGTGTGCCAGTCCTTTCAAAAGTGTGAGCTGGAGCTGAAACCTCCTGGACCAGGTCTGGAAAGAGCCAGAAGTGTGAAATACCACTCCTGTGCCATTCCTGAGTGTAACATCTGTACTGCTTTGCTTGCAGTGGAAGTGCAGCAATCAGACATTTTGGTTTCAGGTAGAAAACAACCTGTGATCAACTCAAGTTCTGTAGGAGCTGGACAAGACCCAAGCACTACTAACACCCAAATTCAGACTTCAGCCCAGCTCTTGCTCTTGCCACTTCTCACAGAAGGGACTCTCACAATTAGTGATGCCATTGTGAAGCAAATAGGAGTGTCTGTGACGCCTTTGTAAAATTTCGGGTGGTGACCTCTTATTTTTTGACAGTTTTCTACAGGAAATTCGAGCACACATAGGTAGGAAAACTTTTGTTCCTGAGTCCCTCAATCCCTTCATGTTTTGAGGGACATTGACACACTTAAAGCTGTCCCTGTGCGTGTGAAGTCAGTTATTGAGCTGGTGCCTGAGGCAGAGGAGGGCTGAGGAGGAAGGCTGAGGAGGAGCAGGAAGGCTGAGGAGGAGGAGAAGGAAGGCTGAGGAGGAGCAGGAGGAAGGCTGAAGAGGAGGAGAAGGAAGGCTGAGGAAGAGGAGGAGGAAGGCTGAGGAGGAGGAGGAGGAAGTCNCGGAGGAAGGCTGAGGAGGGGAACGGTTCGCAGCAGGGCAGGGCAGGGCTCCGGGCAGGGCTTAAGGCAGGGCTTAGGGCAAGGCTCAGGGCTCAGGGTTTAGGGCAGGGCTCAGGGTTTGGGGCAGGGCTCAGGGCAGGGCAGAGCCGCTCCCGGCGCTGTCCGCGGTGCTGAAGGGCTGCCCCGACCCCTTCGCCCTTCCAGGGCACAGGAGCGCTCTGCGCCTCTTGGGAAATGCGGGCAAAGAGCAGCCCTCGTGTCACCTCAGTGAAAGGGAAGCCACCAAGAGTTAGGCAGGAGTCAACGCCGTCTGTTTGGGTTTCCGCTCAAGAGGAATTCTGATTCCCACAGATGGTTTTCAGGGACAATCAGGGCAGCCAAGAAAACAGTGACATGCAGAAATGGCTGATAAAATTGCAATGAAACGTCTGTTGACATTGATTTTGAGCCTGCAGGCAGAGATGAATGATTGAAACACTAGGCTTGTTAAAGCCAGAATGCTTTTGATTTCTCTTCTCTGTGCTGAACAAGATTTAGCTGGAGGGAAGTTAACAATCAGCTAATTGACATTGAATTAAGCATGAAATGCAGTATAACTACTTTTCTTCTGAAGTACTCTTCAGCAATGTTTTAACAAGGCTTTTAATTATTGATTATTGCTTATAACACAGTGGATCTTTTATTTGTTTTAAAATATCATGTCCTTCAAATGTATCAGCTCAAGTGCTCTCTGTGGTTCACCTCTCTGCTAATGGAAACCGAACAGATAATCAAAGGAAAACTTTAACTTCTTCCTCTGGCAAAGTATCACAGCAGAGCACATTGTGGGTCCCTTCCAACTCAGAATACTCTGTAACAAGAGTTATCCGGGTCAGGTTAAGAAACAAATATTGCCTAAGGATTTCGGGAAATCCACTGTATCCTCCAGCAAAGGGGAAATTGAGGGAGAACTATGGTGCATTTCCAGACACTGAATTGCTCACTGACTTGGGAACAGGCTGTGGTTCAGCCTTGGCAGGTGGCTCAGCACCACTCAGCACCGCTCAGCCCGTCACTCACATCCCCCCAGGGGGACAGGGGAAACAATCAGCAGAGTAAAAGTGTGAAAACTCTTCTGTTGAGATAAAGACAGTTTAAGAGGTGAAGCAAAAGTTGTGTGTGCAAGCAAAATGAAACAAGAAATCCATTGCTGACTTCCCATGTGTGAGACAGTGTTTGTGACCCCAGGACAGCAGGGCTCTGGCACACCTAACAGTGACTTGGCTCTGAATGTCCCCCCCCTTCCTTCTTCCCCACAGCTTTTATTGCTGAGCATGGTGTCCTGTGCTGTGGAACATCCCTTTGGTCAGCTGGGGGCATCTGTGTGCCCTCTCAGCTTCTCATACCCCCCCTCCTCCTGGGAGGAGCAGGCTGAGAGGCAGCAAAGGCCTTGCTGCTGTGTAAGCAATGTTTGGCAATAACTAAAACATCAGTGTGTTATCAGCACTATTTTCATCTCAGTGCAAAAGGCAGCACCGTATGAGCTACTATGAAGAAAATTAACTCTATCCCCACCAAAACTGGTGCAGATCAGTAGTAACATTTGAAGAACTGGCACATGCATGAGGGAGAAAGGAAATGCTTGTTTGTTGCCCATCTGAAAACCAGGAATGGGAGGGCAGAACCATCAGTAGAGCAGCTGCACATGCTGCATGTCAGCCACAGCAGGGTTACTGCTCAGCACAAGATTTCTGAGTGTTATACTGAATGCATCAGTACAATGACCAGGAAAGTATTTGTAACAACCAAACACAAGAGATTTCTGTGTGTTTAGGAGCTTACAGTGAACATCACACCTTAAGGTAACTGCTGTCTCAGCTGGGAAATGTTCTCATTTCCTTCCAGCAGCACAGAGGCTTGGGGGAGCCAGCATCTTCTGAGAGACTCTACCTTGTAAGCAACTTTAAAATAGTGGTTCCTTCTATCTGTGATCCTATTGGTCTTGTTTGTCCAAAAATCCTCTCCTGACCCTGAGGAATTAGCCTAATCAAATGTTCACCACTGCCACCACTGTCTACACCAAAACTTTTTGTAAAATGGAAGCCCCAGGAGCTTTCATGCTGACAGCAAAGCAGCTGAGGAGAGGATTGCAGCCAGATGGGGCATTGTGGGATCAATCTGTTACACCGAGAACAGAAAGACGAGTGTGTACACAACAGTAGGGAAAAAAGCTTGTGGGAATTTCTCTCCCAATTCACTATAAATGGGACAAAGAAAATCGTTCCAGTGGCTCACAGCACATCTAGGAGATTATACTGCCTACAGAATTCAACTCTCCAAGGGGCAGTCTGTAACACTGTGTTCCCTTTCTGTTCTCAAGGCTGCAGTGCTCTCCTTCTACCCTCATCAATGGCCAGGAAATAAGTTTTAGGTTTGGTTTTGTTTAGGGGTTTTTTTGTTTGTTTTTTTGTTTGGGTCATTTTTAGTTTTACTTTATTTTTGTGGGGTTTTTTATTTATTTTTTTTATTTTAATCAAACCTAAGTTGTAGAGCACAATTTATCAAGCAAGCAACACTGCCTAGAGGGAGTGGAGTGCTGAAAAAGGGAGACAGTATTACTTCAAGCTTTCAGTTCACACAAAGCATTCCCATTCAGCAGGTGTAGACATCAAAATAAATAGCCTTCTGGCAATCTTCCAGATGGCCTAAAACTCCAGGCATATTCAGCCTGATTACCTTAGATTTTTTTCAGGCTTGCTGTCTCTGCATTTACTTGTTCTATGTCCCTTGCCAGCTACAGAGAAACAGCTGTGTCTGGCCTAGGGTGTGAACATCTGGTTCTGACTGTCATATCCAGCTGTGAGTCTTCTGCAACACAACTCCATTACCTACTAGTATAGACAAGTGCAAAATAATGAACATTGGAAGAAACAGTTTTAAACTGCTCATTCACAAGGAAGGGGGTCTAAATAAGTTGTGGCTTCTCAAAAAAATGCCCCAGTATAAATGACCAGAACAGGGAGAATATTGAGCAGGTACTCCAAAGTGCAGCAGCCAGAAACAGTTACGTACTGAAAGGACAAGGTGACTATTATTTCCTTGTCAAATGACTGTTTTAATCTTTGATCTGCTTCAGCCTATTTTGCTGGATGTCATCTGGGTGTATATCTTAATTTGTAGTAATTGCTGCTAGTAACCACCAGTGATATGCTGCCTTTCTGAATCCTGAGACCAGATTCAGGCACTTTAATACAAAACCAAGCCTCTAGGAAGCGTGTGAATGGCAAGGAGAGCTGGAGGATCGAGTTCATCTCCCACAGGCACCAGCCAGCCTGGGAGAGTCAGGCAGGGTGGGCAGGTGAAAAATACTTCAGCTGCTCGTGCTAAGTGGCTGCCACTGCTGCTGTGCCATAAGGGACAGCCACCAGCCCTGCACAAGGACAAGTGTTGTGCAGCAAGAGGGACCAGGGGATTTCACACATGTAGGTGCTACAGGCATTAAATGTGCTCACTGGAATCATCAGGCAGTGCTCAGCTGTTCCCCAGCAAGGACTGGTATGAATTTAGAAGGAAGAAGAGGAAAGGAGAGACAAAGAGAAAGAATTTCCTGGATGCTTTTGGCTCCATGAAGGGGCAGCCAGCTTTCTAATCCACTCAGCTCACATGTATACACACAGCCACACAAGAACCTCAAAAACTTCCCCACGACAATATAAAACTGGAAGAAATGAATGCTGACCAAAGGAAGGTGGAGCAGGACTCCAGTGCCTCACATATCAATATAACTGCTAAGCATCCAGTAGGATAAAGCCTCAACCTGTTCAACTCCATTACAAGAGCTTAATTTTATGCTATTCTTCCATTTTAACATCTGATCCTGGCACAACTACCACAGGCTGTCTCTGCCCAGGGCACACCCTTTGGTGTTATTGGGATAACCTGTGCTGCATGTTCCCTGGAAGCTGATCCCTGAGTGATGCTGTTACCCCTCCACTCTCTCTTCAGATGAGCACACACCACCCTGCACATTAAGGTGATGTTTGGCCCCAGTGTTCCCATGCCAGCTGTAGGTTTGCAGCATGCTCAGACAGAGCTGGAGGCAGTGCTGCTCTTACCAGCCCTTCCAGCTGTAGCACTATTTCTCTCCTGGGGGAAAATTACAGGATCTCCTCCAAGAGGATTGGTTCTCATCTCCCATATGTTCCTTGGCTACTCATCCAGGCTGCTGGTCTCATGAGGAAAGCGTTCCTAACACACCATTTCTCAGTGTTAGGCTTGGCTGGTGGAGCTATGGGTTCCACAAATTCCTCCATCCCCCATTCTCTGAGTCTGGATGCATTTACTTGTCAAGACCAGGGAGTGTAATTAAAGGGAACAGGTCCCAGGATGCCTCTCCCACTTCTGGCAGCTGACAGAAGGTGTGATCTCAGCATGGCTGAATTCCACACCTCAGTCACACCCTTTGGAAACTGCAGTACATCCATCATACCAATAGATCACAGTGCCAGCCATGGTGACCACCTACAATACTGGGTCATGGAGCTGAAAAAACCACCAGTCCTATTTTATAATCCTTGAAGAAGAGCCTCCCTCCCTCGTGAGCACTGGCACTTCCAATTCTCTCTGCCTATTAGCAGTAACACACTGATGTTTGTGCATTAGTCTTCCCCTCTTTCTCCCACGGGGTTTCTTTCGGATGAGTGAGTTTTAAGGCAGGCTTGGGCAGCCGAAGGCTTTCCCAGTCTTGATTTGTTGGCTGGCTCTTTTCGTTTCTGAGAGGAGCCCTCAGACCATACTGGGAGGGTCTCCTTCATTAATCATTCCTGATGGCCCAACAGGTTCTCATTGCACCAGTTACTCTCAATATTAATACTAGAATAGTTATATACAACATGGAAAAAAGGACCACAGATGGATCTGAGATTCATATTTGTTTCAGAAGGTTACAACGTTGTGAGTTGCTTTTGCTTTCATAGCTTTTCTGCCAATTGGGAATTTTCCCTGAAGGAAGTTTCAGAAACCTTCTCAGCCTCTAGGAAACTATTTGTTTGGCACAGTTAACTTAGGAGCTCTTAAAATTTTGTCAAACACATCAAACCAAATGGCCCCCAGGCAAAGATCTTGTGTAGCAAGTTTCAACCCACACAAGCTTCTAGTGCTAGCTTGTGAACCCCTGGAAACACAGGCTTACAAAGGACACAGCAAACAGAGGGGGACCCTCTAAGGCTTTGATCTTCCATAAAGAATGAACAGAAAGTTTCCTTTATTTCAACAGATTTGGTGCACTAGTTGTGTGGTACCTGTTTATTCATTTGGTTTGAATTTAACTGTAAGTCTTAAGACTGACAGTCCGGGTTATAAAGCAATAGGGATCCATCCCATCTGGAAGCTGCTTTAATATGGTCAGTCATCATAACCAGCCTCAAGGCCTGCCTGTCTGTCCTTTCCTCCCCCTAGGCTTTACAAAGTGGTAAGCAATCTTCCTGTGTACACCTTTCCAGAGCTCTGCCTTGTTGTCCAACAATCATACACACTGTTCCCAACAGCCTCTCACAGGCAGCTCTGAACAGAGGGTGTCCAGTGCCAAAGGGAAGGCTGACTTGCAAAGGATGCTGCTGCAGAATGAATTCTGGCACACCTGGCCTCTCTACCAGGACACATCAACACAATGAGAATCCTGCGATCGAACCTGATGAAAGGAATTTCTATAGATGCTCCATATAATCCAAGATGAATGGTGACTTTTTCAATTATGCAAAAAAAATAAAATAAAAATGAAGTAAATGATTAATTGCTCAAGACACAAATGTGTCTTAACAGAGACTGGTGCCCTGGACACTTTCAGCTTTCTTTGTCATATTTACAAAGCAGTGTGAGCTCAGGCAACTTGAAGGACAAAGATCATGCAGAGACACAGAGCACCACGTCATGACCTCTCCAGTGTTCGTGGTGTCTTTTTTTACCATACCTAATAAAGCTCAAATGACAGAAGGTGACATACTGTATGTGTTTTATCTCATTATTAATTAAGCATATTTATCTCTTAAATCAGATGTGACTTGCACCACAACATCAGTAATTAAATTAAATATTGATGTGTGATGGTTGTGTGCCGAGGCCGTATGGGTAAGTGGAATTGCCATATCTAATTAACATCTTGCAGAAGTAGCCCCATTAGGTTTCTTAGTTAAATCTCAAAATGGTAACAGTAACAAAAGTGTAACTACCACTTAACAACACTAATTAATAGGAGCCTCATCAGATTTGATGAATATCTTCACCCTGTTTTGAGGGCTGTTGACTAGACTTTTGTTGCTTTATTGTGAGGTTGTAAACTATTTAGAACTGGTAACTCTACTGTGCTTTACCTTCAAGTTGGTGTGGCAAGGCTGCTTATTTGCTCCTTTGAAGAAACATAGAGTAGCATCACGAGGTTAAAGATCAGAAACCCCCTGAGCAGACCCTTCCTGTCAGTATTTCAGCAAGGGCTTGGCCTTCCCTCTTCTCAGGAGTGTATTGCATGTGTATGAGAGAGGCTGTGCCTGCCTAGAGAACCCACCTGCCCTCTCTCAAACATGCAAGGCTGGGTGGTGCCCTGGGTTTTGAAGTGTTGCCTTCTGCCTCATTATATAGAGCAATTTCTCCTTGCAGAAGACTACAAGGATTTATTTTTGGGTTTATTTAACACTCGTTAAATTCCATTGCCTTCTAAGCAGTTCAGTGATGCTATCACAGTTCTGATTACCATTCTACTGCTTGCTGAACTGAGAACACAAAATTATTCCACCTGGGATTAGATACAGGTCCCAGCCAGGATTTCAGGATGAAGTCCAACTATATCACTACTTGCAAAACATAATTCAAATAGTAGTTGTTGCATAGGCTGGGTAAGTTACATAATTTGAAGTGATTAATACTCATGTTCATTTAACTACTACAGGTGCTATTCTCAGCTGTACCTGAAAAAAATAGTGTATTATGAGACTATTCTGCAATATGTGCTTTAGAAACTGTTTCAAAGCCAGCCATCCCTCCCAAGATTCGGAGAAAATAATTTTCCAGTAACAAGACTCCTTCTACAACTCTAAAAATGTAAATGTCAATACAGGGCATCATGTCTGACTAAGTGTCTCAGGGCTGCTGCAATTCCATCTTGAGGTTCTGGCAGTAAGAAGGGAGTTGAACACCAATTTTCTTCCCTTCTTTCTGATCACAGCTGATCTTGTCTGGGTTGAGATGTCTATTGTTCTCTAAAATGAAATGGTACAAGACACATTTCTTATTCCATTTATCACCATGTCTGTCTGCCCTTTTTACTGCTGTTTCTCCCACAAGTGTCTTCCTCTCCTATTTTATTTACCTTCCCACATTTCCACAGAGCATGTCACAATTTGGATTTTAAAACGCTGTCAAAATTTGATTAGGAAACAGTTGGCTATTTTAACTTAAACCTGATGGTCCAAAAGCACAGAACTGAACTGAATCACACATGAAACAAACTTGTTTGCTAAGTGGAAAAATAACAATGAAGCAACATACACCTGGATGCAGACTGGGCATTTAAAAATTAACAAATATTACTGGTAATGGAAACAGTCAGCATTTGTCTTGAGCTCTAGATCTTCAAGTAATTTCTAGGATCATCTGGTTGAGCAAACCTTGTGATGACCATTTGGCTATGCAAGTAGCTGGTTAAAAACATCTGTATCTCAGCTGAGCCATAGGTCCCATGGGCAGAGTTTTACAATGCATGGCTCTTCCAAACACGGATCTTCAACACCTCCACCACCATAGGACACTTCAGTGTGAACCATCAGTCAGCAGCAACCAGCTTTGCCCAACATCCTAGACCTTTACTTCCATCACCCCACCTGTGCTGTGTGCTCGTGGTCTCATCTGGTCACCCTGCCTGACAGAGAGCGTGCCAGGCATTCTAGACAGAAAGCCAGGCTGCTTCAGCCCTTCAAACCAGCATGACTGCATGGGAAAGGCTTTTTGGTCCTTCCTGGAGTCTCGTTGGCAAGAAGAGACTGAAGGGCAAGTGCGAGACCGCATTTTGGCAGATCCTGCTCTCCGGCAGCACAGCAGCCAGTGGGGAAAGCCTTCTTTTGGTCAGGCACAAATGCTCCCTGGGCCTGTTTAGCAGGTATAAGCAAGCTGAGAAGTTCTCTACATGCAGATACTCAATGCAAATGTTCCCTGCAACAAGTGCAAACATATTGCTCATGTTAGAGTGAAGTAGCAGAACAAGCTCTGGTATTTTTTCCACAGAGCAGATTCATACCTGCTCATGGGATGCAATTTTGGAAGCTCTTTTCCTAACATACTAAGGGCCAAATGAATTATCCCTCGTGCTAACCAACGAGGCTGCCTGTGAGATTTACTGATATTCCAAGCAATGTCTCAAATAAATTTTAAGAAGCTTGTGCAGTAGTTAAGTAGAAAACTTTACCATCCTTTGAATATTGGTCTACATTGCTTGAGGAACCTGACCTTTATTTTGTATTTAGGACTTTTTTTTTCTTCTCTACTGAACAGCCATATTCTTGATTGAATGGTGAGTACTAATATATTACAGCAGTTCAAGTCTCCCAACAGCTTTTTGGCTAGTTCTTCTTGAAGGATGTAATTTCCTTTATTAAGATCCAGAGGAATTACAAAACAGATAGCTAAAGGTGCATCCATCAGAAATAATCTGCTATAAGCCAAATCTTAAGACATGTGAAATGAAACCAACTTCAGTATGCATGCATGAAATCATATTGTTTTTCACACTTTCTCATCTTTCA
Organism: Campylorhamphus procurvoides; assembly: GCA_013396655.1. NCBI lineage: Eukaryota > Metazoa > Chordata > Aves > Passeriformes > Dendrocolaptidae > Campylorhamphus > Campylorhamphus procurvoides. The sequence goes on from WBMV01004546.1 coordinate 30,468, forward strand.
CCCTTCATATTTTTATCATGGCAATGTTAGCGACTTAATAATATTTTAAAGAATTAACATTTTAATGTGTTGGGTGGGGGGGCTGTTACACCACTCATCCAGATGCTCACATCAACAACATCACACACACTCAGAAGGTTATTCTGCCCATTGTAGGGACTCATGGTGTGGAGCACAGGTATTTTGTGATGCCACTGGTCACAGCTGATGGTGTCACTCCTAGAGAGGGCACAAAAACAGCCTAAAAAGGAGCAAACATGATGGAGAATGAGCCTGGATCGTGAAGGAGAGAAGTTTATGGTAGAGGAACAGCAGAGGTGAGAAATGACTCAGTAAAACACTTCCCATTCCAGACCAGTTCAGGACCCTGAGTTCTGGCCAGACAACCTGCTCCCTGAAGGTGCCAGCCCCAGTCTCTGCCAGTGCTCCCCAGTCCTCCCCCATCCCACCCCATTCCCAGGCCCACTCGCTGATTCCAGTAACGCTGAGCTCCCGTTTCCCTCCCCAAGCCAAAGGAACGTTGATAGCAGTGGAACCATCCAGATTTCATGCTTTTAAATAGCACATGCTGCATTCAATGAATTTCAAAGACACGCTAAACTCAAATTACTGCTATCCATGGATCTTGAGAAGCTTTTATAAATGGCTGCATTACAGTGTAGTACAAAGCAGTGATTTCCATAATGCTTGTCTAATGTATAGAGCATTTTACATAGAACAGGCCCTGTTTCATCTTGAAATGCTTTTTAATTAATTCAATTCATTAATACTGCTTGTCATGGCTAAACTCTTGAGACTTAACAAAAACTTTACTTCAGCAGTTGTCAACACATTTCATTAAAACATATGTTTTTGAATGCTTTCTGGTAACATCACTATTCTTCATATGTAGAGTGCAGTACTTAAATGTATTAAACAGAAGAAGGGGCCTAACAAAAACCTTTCTATTGACAATGCTGCGTTTGGAGATGAGAGATGGGTGGGCCAATCTGGGCATCATTCTTTTCATGACCCTTACATTAACCAAAGTGAAACCTTTTCCACAGTGTGCATAACACATCCTGTTCATAGAATCCAGAGTGGCTTGGATTGGTAAGGACCTTCAAGATCACCCAGTTCAACCCCCCAGTTCCAATCTTTCACTAGACCAGGGTGTTTGTTAAATGTCTCAATAATGTAAAATATGTAAAGCACTTTCTGTAACATTTCCACTGACTATTTGGAGTGTCCTGTCCATATCCCAGGCCTTGCTGTCTACCTGCATTTTAAGCCACCTTTCTGTCTTTTTGGCTATGGCCTCTAATGCTTTTTAATGCTGTCTCCTGTGTGTGTTTTGTGTAGTGGAATACTTTACAAATCAAAATGTTACTGGGGAATAAGCCTATGATCTCCTGTGTAACATTTCCTGGCTCTACTGCACACACATCTATTGTTCAAGATTGAATTGGTCCCAAGAAGCACCAGAGCATGTGAAAGCTGCTATGAATTTTGCAAAGTGGCTTCAGGGCAGTAAAGCACGTCAGAAGAATAAGGTGCAAAATCTCAAAGTCTAAATTTAGGAATCTTGGTCAATATTGAAGACCAAAAATAAGTAAATGCCCTTGGTTATAGCTTTTGTACTTTTATCTTTTGACACTCCTAATACAGTTGAAAGGAGCCTGCATAGCCAGGATACAAAATAAGCCCAATTATTAAATAGGTTTATGTGCAATTAAACTGCTAGCCTATACTTAATTCTACATGTAATTAATTTCATTAGCCCTTTCCCCCTCCACTCAATGCTGTTGCTTTCCTCATCTGTTCAGTGTTCTTTACCTCTCTCACAGTCTGCCTTCTATTTAGTCCTCAGGGACTGGGGGATTTTGGAAGGTGCAATGCATTTCTATGGAGCCAGCTCAATTGAAGTCACTCATATTCAACTTTGTGCAGCATTTTTCCATCCGGATATCAAAACAAAACTGCCAGAACCAGCACATTCCACTGCATGAAGAGTGAGAGAACATGCCTTTACTGCAGCTAATCCAAGAGATTTCCCATGAAAATTCCAATTGAGATTCCAATGAACTCCCACCCAGGTGTTTCCACAGAGACTGTTCCAGTCATCAGGGTCCTCTGGCCAACTGGGGTTTGGCCAACGTGCCAAGGGACAATCACACTGGCATTGCCTCCCTTTGTTACCAAAGGGATCCTGGCCACACTCTCAGAAGGAATAGGAGCCTTTCTTACACATGGCTTTGTGCTTGTTTTCTTTTTCCAAAGCCATGGTGTGCTGGAAGACTAAATTGAAGGTTTGACTAAGGTGAATTAATTGTATACTTATAATAATAATTATGTATTAGAAAATGTATTGAGGAAATATTATACTTCAGCATTTCTGTTTTGCTGGAACCATTTTGTGTGAGAAAAATCACCTGGGTCGTCCCAGTTTGCTTAAAGGTCTGTGCCAAACAGTAACATGTGGGACCAAAAAGTAACCAAGAATCCTTTATTTAAAATTCCCTGAAATTGACTGAAGTTTCCATGTTTACTGAGAGACAGAATTCCTCAAGGACACTGTTCAGAGAATTACACTGATAAAACAGATATGAATTATAGAGAGAAGCATATGTGTGGGGGGAAAAAAAATCTTTTATGTGTAACTAAGCACAAGCAATGGTAAAAATAAAAACCAGTAACAAGAAACTATTTCAAAATTTGTTATGTATGCATACAGCATATAGCCTAATGCAAAGTTATATGTTGCAGTTATTTAATATCTTTCTTCAAAGGTTTTGTTAATACATCAATGACTGAACATCTAAAGGGGAAAAAAATATTTCTCTTTATAGTTTTAGATAATTGTCCCTGAAAAAAACCCAAACCTTTAATTACAACTCAGATGAAGAAAGCTTGATTTGTGTGCTGTGCCCAAATGCTGAGGAGTCGGATGTAAAATATTTGTAATATTTAGGGAACCCTGAGTTTTACATAAAAGTAAACAGCATTGCCTGAAGGCACAATTTCCAGCAACACAATAAAATGTGCAGTGAATTTATGGCGGCCATCCATTAGCTCTTACCAAGGCAACGTCGCCCATATCTGTCGTCCATCATTATAATAGAGGGTTAATGCACCGAATTTACATAAAAAAGTCATATTGTCTGCATGAATTATTTACACTCTCAGCTGTTTTTACAGCTTGGTTTCAAGCTGGATTCTGGGAGAGATTCTGCCAGTAAATTACTCTGTGGAGACCTGACTGTATAACTACAAACAGAGCCTGCAAAGAAAAGAAAAGAAAAAGGGGATGCACAAGCCAGTGGTTGGAATGGGAGAACAAGCTGTGGCTTTTCTTTTACACACACAGGAAGAAAAGGAGGGCAGGGAAGCTCACCCAAAAAAGTTCTGTACATGAAACATGCATTAGCATCTTTCCATCTCCCAGCTGCACACACAGATGTGATTCTGTTGTAGATATGTTTAATTCCCAGGCAAATTCACAGATCTGACCAGCCTGTCTTTGCACAATGATAACATTCCTGGAAAACTCCACATCTCACCCCACATCCTCCCCCTGCCCCCCCCAACACCAGTGGGCACAACTGAGTGTGGGCTGCCCCAGGACATGGGAACATCAGCCTTGTCCTGTTACAAGGACAACAACAAGTCCTGCCTGTTCTATTCATAGAATGACATGTGGAAATTGTTCTGGAGAAGAAATGACATCCAGTAAGCTGGGGACCGTAATTATTTGATGGCAGACACTGAATGTCACCTGAAACTGTTATAGCTACATGGTCAGGGAGGGTTTATTATTATTATGAAATCCACTTTCTCCTTGAAAACATGGGATTTCAAATGTTATTTTGATATTTATTTGAATTAGCTTGTTTCCAGCTCATCCTGTGGTTGATCAGAAGCGGGATGATCCAATCCAGACTGACTAAGAACTTCCCCAATCTTTACCTGGCTGCTTACTCTGCTATTCCATAATAATCAAGCACCACGGTTACCTTGGCAACTGACATTAACTGATACGAGTGATATTAACCACAATTCCTCTGTCCCCTCTCCAGCATGTCACACACTTGGTGTGAGCCTGACAGAAGATCCTGCTGTTCCAGCCCAGGGAACACCCCCCAAACTCAGGCATGGCAGGGGCAGAGCCCACGACCCTGCTCAGTGACTCCTCTGCCCTGTCCCCAGTGCCTGCCATGGCAGGAGGAGCATCCTGCACTCCTCTCACACCCATCCCGTATCTCCAAGAGCCATTTGCCCCCGAGGATGTCCAGAGGAAGGTTCTGCAGCCCAGTCATACCCTGACAAAGCTGTGCAACAGCAGCCTGTGACATCACCAAATTACAAATAGACTGGGCCAGTATTGGTAGTTCTTCCTCCTGATTGTTTACACCCTTTAAATATTTGCAGACTTATGCACCATGCTGCAGGTGAAGCAAGCTATACATATTTATCTCACTTAATCTTCCCTCATAAATCAATCTTTCCAGTCAATCCCTCCACTCTCTAATTATTTTTGTTGCTCTTCTCTGAACTCCCTCCAATGTGTCAATCAATATCTTCTTGGTAATGAAGTGCTCTGTGAGGGGCACAGTATTCTAGAGGCAGATGTATACAGTGCAACGGTGCAACCAATATGGATTTTCAGTCTTCCCAGGAAGGATGATCTCATGGTAAGGGCACCAGACTAGGGTTTTGGAGACCTGGGCTCATGTTCTTGCTTGGAGAGACTCTTTCTGTGACCTTGGTCAAGTCATTTAGTGTGTTCTTTAGTTAAGCATCTACAAACACTGTGTTGTTTGGGACACACACAGAGTGAAATATGATGGTATGTGCAGCAGGATAATGGAGACAGAAACACTAATACCCAAACAAGCAGCAGTTTTCTGGTGTAGTTCCTTTGCAATGGACATGGAAGCACATCCACCTGCTCCTTTTAGCCACTCTCCTTTACTGCATACTCATTTGAACATCAGCTTCAGTTGCATCTTCAAAAAAAAGAAGAAAAGGTAGTCTGAGATCCCAGAACTTCTGTTTCCCAAGAGCTGAGCCATAGCTTTCCTTCCCTGGGCACAGTGGGGTGCAAAGCCCAGCTCCCAGTGCAGTCCTGTCCCCCAATACTGGGCCCACAGAGGGCTCTGGGGTTGATCTGCTGTGCAGGATTGTGCAGTGCAGGACCCCACACCTCCCACCTTGTCCAGCACAAGCACAGAAACCCACTTGGTGTGATCCCTTGGGTCTTACACCAGTGCAAAAGCAGCCCTAGACTCTCTGAAATAGTTCACCCTGTTACTTTTCCACAGAATGCATAAACACTGTGTACCATGAAGCATCTATAGGGATATGAAATTAATGCATGATTAAAATATACCTAACTAAATTGTTTTAAGCTTTTCTTTTAGGAATCTTATGCTCTTTTCCTTTCTCTTTTAGAGGAGAGGGCCAGGAGTATCAAAATAACTGAAGAAAGCCAAGAAGTCTGAGGATTGCAGTTACGATTCATCAAGCTCAGAGAAATGCATTATAATGTACTATAGGCTGTAAGACTAAAAATTATTCCCCACTGAAATGGTAATCACACAGCTTTTGCTGTACTGAGGCGTACATCGTAATATAATCATAATAACTAAAGTAAGTTTCCCTTGGGGATTATACCTCTGTGTGATTTAATCCTTAAATTTGTTTTGCTTTCATCCCCAGGAGAAGAGAGATTTCAGTTATAAAGTATTCTTCCTAGAAATATCAGACACTGCACATGCATTCATAATCTGCACTTACATTTACAAAGCCCAGGCCAGGGGGTAAGCAGAATTGGGAGCATAAATGTTGTGATTTTGTTGAAAGAAACATGGTTTGGTTTTCAAAAAAAAAGAAGGGCACAGCAGGGGATGAGTCCTGTTCATCTTGGAAAGTTCCCCACAGGACTCTCCCTTCATTTGACAGAGGAAATGATTTGCTTTCAAGAGAAAACTGTCACTCAGAGTGTCTGAAAAGTACAGATCAGAGAGAAAGGGGTTTGCATGATAACTAATAAAGTGTGGAACGCAGTGAAAACTTGCTGTAAAAACTTACTGAATTTCTCTCTAATAATGGGTCTTAGTTCATGTTTTCAAAGACAGTGTGGACACCAGAGGTCAGGTCACAGTGATTTTCTTATCACAAAGTATGAGAACAAAAACAGTCAGCAGCATATTTATAATGCAAGTCAGACTATGATGTATCTATTCTGTTGTTGAGTGTTGTTCAACAAAATAGTCCTTTCCAGAGTGTTTTTACCCAATAACCGTGATTTTGTCAACTCAGAAGTTGTTATTCAGTCACCAGCACACCCTGCTTTTCTTCTGTACAAAAGTTTGCTCACAACATGTTTTCATAATATTCAGTGGAATGTATGCTCTTCACTTGGGATAGAGTGTGTTCACCTTTAAAAAAAAATAAAGAATTAATTCCCGAGTCAGTTGCACTTGGGATACACAAACCAAAAGAGAAGTACAGCCAAGTGCAGAAAACTTCATTTGCATCACTCTAATCTTTACACATACATATATATATATGTATACATATACTTTTAAAGGGGCACTCCTGAAGTACAGACAAATTAAATCACAAATCAAGGCTTATCTACCAAAAGCCTATAGGAAACTATAGGGAAAGTTTGCATTATGTTACAGCTTTATCACCTCACCTACTAAAATAATTTTCTTCACATGCCAGTCCAGGGAAACTGCTCCAAATACTAATTTGAGAAATACAATTCTTAATTAGCCACTTTCAGTAGACAGTAAACCACTACACTCCTTTTGCAAACATCTACTGGGGAACAAAACAATGTAGTCATCTAGGGGAAATAATGAATGCCCTGCCATTTGAGCAATTTAAAAATAGCCTGGGAAAAAAAAAAGAGAGACAGAAAAACCCAGTTTGAATCATAAATACACTATTAAAGATGAATTACACGTGCAGCTGGTATGCATAGCTCCATCCAGGATCAGCTGCAGCTGACAGGTAACACAGCCCAGGCAGCAGAGACAGCATTTCACACACATGAACAGCTTGTCTCAGGTGATGCCCCAGGAAGGGGCAGCAATGCCCACAGCATGAATGTCCCCTTGATTTTTAAAGACTCATTTGTTTATACTACACCTTCCAAATCAACAGTAAACTGCCAAGATGTTCCCAGTTCCACTGGAAACTGAAAAGAAGCAAAATCATTCTTGCAGTCTCTGAAGTCAGGACATAAAGGAACTCCCCTTGCCTTTTTTCCCCTTTTAATTTGGCTGCGGAGCATCAGAAGGAAGGAAGGGCAAGCTCGAGGGCTCTTGCCACTCTCAAAAGCACCCCCAACTCTTTAGGCTGGATGTCAAAGCTGTGCCAGGAGCTTGGGAAGCCCTGGAAGAAGGAAGTCACAGGAGGGAAATAGATCCTAGCTGGTTTCTCCAAGGCAGTTAATCAGATTGCACTTGTAGGAGCATCAAACTGATCATGTGCTTCTACTTCCTCCTTGGGATGGGGTTGCAGTTAAGCAAGACAGAACGGGAGGAGACTTTCTAACATGAAAATCACCTGGAACCAAGTCAGCTGTGCACAAAGATGCATGGACTCCTCAGCCCCCTGTCTGGGCTCTGCAGTGGGTTGCAGGGGAGCAGGCATGAGTTCAGAAAGAAACTCCCAAAGGGCCACAAGCAGAGCTGAAAAGCTCAGGCAGATGTTGCTAAAACTTCATGGGACTTACTCCTCCAGGGAGGCAAAGCAAGGACAATTTCTGGTTAGAGTGTTTTAATTCACCTTCTCACACTTTAAAATAAGTTGTGATGCAGCCTTGTAATGATTTGAGGAGAAAGTTTCCTTCATTCTTCTGGAATTCTCTAAGTTCAAATCAATTTAGCCAGCACCATGCCCAGCCTGCTCTGTCTTTGTGACAAGGGTTCTGAGGCCCCACAAATACTTGAGTGGAGAACTAAACCCCAGGTCTGGTTACGGCCCCAGCTTTGAGGAAATTACTCTCTTTCTGTAATAGGTTGTGGGGTTATTCTGAGGTGATGCACAGTATGAAGTTACTACACTGGAGCTGCGTTATTTATAGCACAGCTCTATTGATCCCATAAAGCTTTCTTTAAGTATAGGGTGATGTGAATTAATAGCTTTTACCTGGTGCTAGGGGGCATGCAGACACGCTATAAATTAGACAGTCCCTGCCCCAAAGTGCTCACAAACCAGATTAGAACAAGATGCAGCAGGTGGAGGAGACGGACTCAGGGGGAGGGAGGAGGAGGAAGTGGCAAGGCAGCAGCATTACACATGAAGAGAAGTCTCTGCTCAGCAACAGGCAGGCACTGCCAGCTGGCAGGGATGTGCAGGCATCAAAGATGAGTCGACATCAGGCCCTAACGAAGGTGAAGGAAGTGACTGTTTGAAGGGAGTTTCCCTTATGTATGTATAAGAAATAGCCTGTGGGTAAAGCACGTGGTGCTTGTGGGAGAAGCAGACGAGTAGGCAGCTCTGTCCTCCCAGGGGCTGGAAGCAAGAGAACTGGCCTGTACAGTGTGCCCGACTGCCTTCCCTTCACTCAGATACCCCCTCTCTGGATTTCTCCCTGGAAGACAGCGAAATAGTCTTTAGAGGTGCTAATGATGTCATTATAAAAACACACAAAAGACATCTCAGCATTTCAAGATAAATTCAAGCCAAGTGCACTGCCAACATGCCACACTCTGTGCCTCCCCTTTGAAATAAATGGCTTTATGCACTTCAAAGAGGGCTTTGTTTCACTTGTTTAGCACGAGATGCAAATACCTTGTCAGACAGAGCAAAGGAGAAAATGCATTTTGCACATGGGGAGCAGAAATACCCAAGCAGACACACAAATGAGGACCATCTCAGGTTTGGGAGACAGAGCAGGTAGGGAAGGCACTAGATTTCTTCTACCTAGTTTGTTCCATTTTTAATTAAAATTATTTTTAAATCAAATCTCCGTGCAACAAGGGCAGTAGAGAGATTTTCTGAGAGAGTTTTCCTCGCACATACAAAGGCAGAGTAGGAGAGCTGGACACAGAAATGGGAGCATGGCCATGACACCATATTTCATTTCACTGTGTAAGAGCTCAGATATTTTTATTCTTCTAGAAAATAACACTTTTTTTACATCTCACAGAGCTGACACATGGGAGAGGGTCTTCTAATGCTCCCTGGCTGAATGATCACAGATGTTTTTTGGCTCCCTCCAAGTGTTGTTCCAGGAGAGGTGACACTGGGAGGGCAGCATTGGGACAAGCTGCTCTGACAAGGACCTCATGTCTGTGCTGCTGAGGGTGCAGGCTCTGCTCTGCCCCTCACAGCAGCTCTCAGGTAGAAATACATCTCCCATCTCAGGGCCCTCCCTTCTCAGTGATCACCTCAAATCTGTGCCAGAGAGAAGGTTATTTTATCTGGCAAAATCGAGCCATTACCTCAGAGCCCTGCAATGAGCTTACACAGTGTTTCTGGAGAGCCGACCGCTCCGTTTGCTCAGCACCAAATGTGCTTTGCCCCTCACCAGGAGCCATCCTCAGCCCTGACCATGCAGAACTGCAAACCACAGTGGCTCTGATGCTCACCAGGGCATGGAGAGGTGATGGGACAGACCCTTCAGAGGACACAAAGCATGGGGAGGCTGCTCTTCCTTGGCTCTCCTTTGGGGTGGGCAGCTGCAAAGGGGCTGGGAGGAGAAACAAAACAAAATTCACCTTCTTACTTCTCCCAGGTGTACCAAAATGTTACCTTCCTTGAAAAAGATCATGGACCTGTGGACCTGCTTCAGCAGAGCTCAGCCAAGTTGGGAATTCCAACAGAATCATAGAGTAGTGTGATAATATGAGAATTTTAAGGTGAGCAGCACAGTGGGGACCCTTGAGAAGGAGGTGAGGCTTTTAAATAGGAGCTGAGGAACCCAATGCAGGGAAGAAAGACAAATTTGTGCACATTTGAGCTGGATATCCACTGACACAAAGAAAAGTCAGAGGTTGGCTTTTCCCTTTACTTGCCAGTTCTGCAGGGCATGTAAGAGAGATCGTAAAAGACTCTTCACAGACTGGAAGAAGTTCCACCATCCTGAGATTGATTCCCTCCTGATCTGGCAGCTCTTTCCAACCACCTACTTTTGTCAGGGGTCCCTCCACCATAGGGCAGGTATTTGAAAATGTTATTAACTTCCCTGAGCAAAGCAGAATAGCTCACAGGATTCTGAAAATTTGAATCTGGGGCCGTCTGAAGAGAGACTGGAAGGGGGTTGAGGCCTTTCATCTTAAATTTAATAAGGTAGTGGCTAGGGTTGGCACTGCCTATCCTCTCTACTCTCCAGGCATTTCACTCCACACCTACAATTTACTGGAGTCTTTCCACAGGCTTTGCCTTTCCCAGGCACACAGGTGGTATAACCGAGAGGACAAGGAAAAAGAGCTTGGTATTGTTTTGGAAACACTCCCAGTCCAAGCAGCCCTTTCATTCCCCAGCTGCCCTCCCCATGATGTAATGGCCACTCCAGAGGCACTGCAACCCTGTCCAGAGCCTCTCAGAGCACCACGCCTGGGCTGCCCTCACCTCACATGCACTCAGGCTCAGGAATGTTCTTAACAGCAGCAACTTCCCTCCACCTGCTCAGACTTGGCACCCCTCTCACCTCTATCCCAAAACAGGACAGGGAAGCTCTCATGTATTCCTTCACAGACATTATCTGGCTCAGCACAGTGATGACAGAACTGACTAAAGCTCCATTATGAAATATGGAAACATTTCAAACCTCCTGCTCCAACTTTAATGTGTGCATTATAGCTGCTGCAAGTGCTCTGTTTATCATAATAGAGTCCTTTATTTATTGGTTCATCCAAAAATAAAATTATGAAAATGGATTTAAGGAGAAAAATCTGTTTAATGTGTCTGTTTCTGCAGTCCTCTGCTCTGTGCTGGAAGGAAGGGCTGCGATTCGGGCACGCTGTGGGAAGCTCAATAGCTGCACTTCAGTGCAGCTGCCAGAAAGAATATACTCAAGAACACAACCAAACCTTAACATTTCACCATATCTCTTCCAGCCAAAAGCTTTCTGTGCATAATCCTGGGTGGCAGGTAAATGCTGCGAGTCAAGTTCCTGACTTGCAGAGATCCTACAGAAACTTCCACTTCCTTTTCACAGCATCCCTGGAAGGACAACCCAGAGAGAAATGGGAGCTGAACCCCAACGGGGACAAACTATCACTTGGCAGCTGGTCTGAACGAAACATAGCTTTTCTTTGTTGCTTCTTTATATAAATTTTTAAGCCCCTGTAATGGATGCTGAAAGGTGTATCAGGTGCCAGCCTGACAAGTCAGGATCCACAGTTGCCTTTTTGCCCACAGGGCAAGAAGCTTCTATGAACTATTTCTCAAAATTCATACCCTTACTTGCAATCCTAGACCCTGTTGGCTTCCCATTGTCCTGTAACACACTCAATCAGCTTAAAGGGGTATGGCTGAAACCTCAGCCTTTATTTATAAAGTAAAAGCAGACGTGAATTTGGCTTAAGAATGGCAAAAGGTTGATGTTGCTGCTCATTTTCTCAAAGCCGTGTCAAAAGGGTTTATACAGCTCCCTCATTTTTTATTTCCTTGCACCAGTAAGCCAAGTCCTGGCCTGGAAAGCCAGAGGTTTTCTCAAACAGGATGGAGCACAGGTAGGGTGATGGCAGGAATCCCAGGGCCCCAACTGGAACCCCCATGTCAGGAGGCTGAGACCAGCTGTGGATGCTTTCTGCAGAAAGAGGTAACTTATGAATATTTTTGGCTCCCTGATCTGTATTTCTTGAATAAATAAGATTGCGGCCTCTGTCAGAGAGAAAAAAAAAGCAAAAGTTCCTACTGTGTATTCTGAAAGATACCATGACCTTGAGGACAATTTATTTCAAGAGGAAAAGCACAGTGAGACTCCTCAGAGAGCGCTCAGAGGAGCAGCCCCAAATGTATTCAGAAGGGAGGCAAACACCTCTCACTGCAATTCAAGGCTGCCTGAGTTTTCACCTGTAGATACGCAGATAAACTTATATCATCGGCTTCCAGGTTTCTGTGGGCTGGGATGTCAGCAGCAGCTGCAGTGATTTAGTGCAGCAGCTCCAAATGGATTAAATCAGAGTAATTTGAATTTTACCCAGGCTTGTCATATAAATCTCAGAAACCACTGTCTTGCATAAAAACTTCCCCTTGGTACTCCCGAGGAGTCATGACATGAACCAAAAATTTGGTTGAAAATGAGAAACAAAGATTGTCTGGAAAACAGAGGGAGCACAAGCAGCACATCAGACTGAAAAATCTTACTTGCATTATGGTAGCAACTTCCTGCATTTTCTTAAGTACATTTCCCCCAGTTTTGACATATCATCATGCATCTTATAGTGTGTTTTTTAAATGAAGTCAGTTTTCATTTGATTTCCACTCAAATGGAATATTCTTCAAATATTCCACTCTTCCAAGAAAATGTTACCGTCTACTGAGGTCTGGAATATTTTAATAAGTACAATACCACTAGAATGTTCCCTGTGTGCACAATCAAATCTATTTAAGAACATCCTCTAAGAGTGGCATGGCAAAAAGAAATTTGCTACTGACTTGACTGATGTCAGATTTTGGTTTCTACTTTGAGTGATACGAATGATCTGTGGTTTTATGGCCTTCAAAGTCTTGAATATCTTGAATTTATTTCAGTGTTGCCCGTGTAAGGATATTTGAATCAACTCAGTAAAAGGACTGTTGTTGTTTCTTTAAAAACAAATGAAAATTACCCCTAACAATAAATTATCGGATGGATGCATTTTTCTTCATCTGGGTAGGATTTAGACAGGGTGACACATCTACCTACACTCTGTTCTGTATTTCTGATGGCCTCATGACACCCTCTGTGGACTGTATTTACTCCCTGGTCCACAAGTAAAGTAAAGTCTCTCTAAGTTACCAGGCATCAAAGGCTTTCAGATTCAAATGTTTCCTGAAAAGGCATTCTAACTCCACTCTTGCAAGTACTGAACATGGAATAAAGACTTTTTTCATGCAAAAATTCCTGCTCAAAAAAGGATTGTAAAAATTGAGCAAATATAACTCAAACACACCTAAGAAAACCCCCTTTTTTTTACATGTATCTGTGGCTTTTCCCCTGACAGTGTTTACCCAACCTTTCAATTTTTTGGTATAAATTTCAAAACAAATAATTTCTTTTGCTAAGCTAATTCTGCAGTTGATTCACTCCTGTATTCACACCAGGTCACTGTTCCTGCAGCTGCCTTTGAGGAATGCATGAGAGCCTTCTAGGATTCATTTCCTCTGACTTTCCCAGCAGGAACAAGCAGGGGGGGCAGATATGATGGTACCTGCAGGAGATACCGATCTGTCTACCCAACAAGCACAAATACCTTATAAAATATGTCTGAAATTAATCCATTGTGAAAGTAAGAAGAGAAAACATAAGTATTCTCATTAATTCATATGTACATACACCAAACTTTACATAACATACGGGGCACTTGGAAAGATGCCTGCAGATGTAATTGCATTTCTGTGTGAAGAGCATTTACACTCTCTCATCTCTTCTTTCTCCATTCATTTTGGTAATTACATGGAGAGAAGCAGCTAACATACTTGTAATTAAAACCAGCAGTGAAGGATTTTTAGGTGTTTTAATCCAAGAGAATTGCCATAAAAAGCAAGCAGAGCTGGCAGGAGTGGATTATTAGGGTCATATAAAACAATGCAGCCCCAGGAAGAGCCTGTGCCAGGGTGCCCACAGGGTGCTCGTGAGGACATGGATGTGTGTGGGCAATGCCAGCCAAGGTCCAGACCATTCACACTCCCCTTGTTCAGTGTTTGCTGAAGATATTTGATCACAACACCTAGAACTGTGTTCAGTTCTCAGCTGAGGAAGGGAGAGCTGGAGTGGCTTTGATGGGCACCTGCCATCCAGCCAGGCTCAATCCATCTCCATCATTTACCTAGCAATATTGAAAAAAACACCCCCAAACAAACAAATAAACAAACAGAGAAAAAGGAAGAAGAAAAGGGTGAGACAGAGAGAAAATGGGAAGGGTTTTGGTGCAGTTCCCAACATCCTTCCAAGCCATCAGTGGTTTGTGTGCACCACATCCTGCTGCCCCACAGCTCTCAGGACTTATTCCACTGTGTTATGACAAGGCAGTCGCTGTTGAAAGAGCAGCAGTGCAGGAGCAGAGGCCAGAGAAGAGCTCTGCCCAAGGCAGCATGAAAATAAGCAAGAGCAGGTCTCTCTGCTGAGTTTCTCCCCGTCCCAGGAGACACATCAAAGGCAGACGGGCAGATCAGTCCGCACTGCGAGCCTGCCGGAGCCCGCTTGCTCAGCACAGCAAAATTAATTAAGAGGGCGGCAGAGAGAGCCAATCCAAGCGGGATTCTGTCAGGGAGAGCGGCACTGACAAACGGCAAATGCTAATTCAGGAGTTTCCCGTTTCCTTCACACCTGCCAGAGAGGGAAAGAGGAGCAGGATTCAGGTTTGGACAGCCCTGATGTGGTGCCACATCTACCGCTCCTTCCTGGAAGTCTGTAAAAACCAGCTCAAAACAACCTCAGCCCCTGAGAAACAAGGTTTGAGGAAAGCATATGGATGTGTTGGTTATTGCTGTTAGAGAGAACAAAGCAAAGGTGAGGCCTCACACACAACAGGAGGAGCCACAAACAGGGACCTCTTCCCCTCACCAGAACAAGATAAGCATAACCAACAAACAATTGAGGAGAAATTAATTCAGTTGTAGTTGACATAATAAGCACTAAGACAATAATACAGATTTTCTATGTACTGAACACTACAGGATTGAAAACGTGAGACCCACACAGGCAGGAGGAAAAAAAATATCAAATGAAAAACTCTTAAAATGCAGGATTTCCAGGCATTCAGGAGCTGTAGTAGGGAGTCCCTGGAAATGCTCATAAATTAATTAGATTAAAGATGTAAAGCCATCACTCCAGGGGTATCGTTGCTCCTCTGTTTCTTCTTGCTCATAATTCAAACAGGAGATGAAGCATCTGAGTCCAATTTGGGACTAATAATTTCTAAATAAAAGATAAATATGTCAAGGTTTCATAAATAGAACGGAGAGCACGACACTATAAATAAGTTTTAATATCTGTTTTATTGTAAAGTTTATCTGGTCGAGCTCCTGCCCTTTACAGAATGCTCCCTTTCCTATTATGCATTCGGGTGCATTAAAAACCCCATGGAAAAAGGGACTTGCTTTGTGCGAGAAGAACTCCTGAACACCAGTTTGTGGAGTGCTCTGCAGCCCTGAGGCAAAGCCCCACTGACTCAATTGCCTGTGAACATTTAGCAAACAGCTATTGTGCTGCATCCACTCCGAGAGGGTTTTATGGACCATGCAAGAGGTGAGTTAATCTGAGTGTATTCCCTCCTTTTATCCCTGATCATGGATATTCCATAGTCCTCCAAACTACACCACACAGTTAGTCTGAAAAGCTCTCATGACACTTTCTAAACTCCTGCCCAGGGATGTGTGAGAACAATATCCCAGCAGACAGCAGCCCTTGATGACCAGGCACAGTGAGACATTGCCCAAGAAACTGGTCCACAAGCACAACACTTTCTAGGGGCAGGAGAATGACTATCAGGCTGCCATCTGCCCAGTAGTTAAGCAAAGTAATGCCTGTTTCATCTAGAGTGTGAAAGGTGCTTTGTTCAAATCAAATATAATCACATATCAGCAATGTACATTAATAACTGATAACACATAAATATCCAGCGCATTTAATACTATCAACTAATTAGGTGTTGGTTTGCCATGAATAAAGGTGAGCTCTAGGAGTCCAAGATCACATGATTACCACTGAGTAAGACGTTCTTGCTCATCCTGAACACAGGCTAAAAGCATAGCTGACTGAGACAAGTCACCAGGCTGGAAGCCAAACTTATTTCATGCACTGAATTTGCGATGAAAATTCTAATGAGCCCATCTTGACAAGCTAAAGCAGTGCTGCTCTGGCCAGCAGCACTCTGAGGGAGATGTGGAAGCCTTAACTTGCTGAGGACTCACTCAATGCACACAGCACGTATTCCTGCTAAAGCTGGCACTGCAAAAAATGTTGACTGCCATGAACATTTTGCAGTCCCGATGCAAAAGAGAAAAAAATTTACTTGCCACCCTTACTGTAATTACACTGAAGAAAGTGCTTATTAAACCCATGTACCTGTTCCACTGGGGCAGAGAAGTTCTCCTCTGAGCCTGAACCTCTGCATGTACCAACCTCTCATTCCCTGTGAGAGCTGATGTTAAATGGGGTCAGAGCTGCACTTGCTCTGGGGAGAAGAAAGGCTCACTTTGAAGACAGGCTGGTTACCCTGTTTTTCTTCCTACACCACAGCTTTCAAATTGCAGCTAGAACTTGAAGGGAGTTGTTCCCACAAGCTCTCCAGCCCAATGTCTCCACCCGAGAGGCTTGAGTAAATAGCAGAAGCTCTGGATATGAATCAGATGGAAAAGATTCAGCCCTCTCTGCTAGGTCTGAGTTCAAAGGCACCCATGGCTGAGCAGCAAAATCAAGATCACTATCTGCATGTGAGGGCAGGATGGAGCACTCAGTACCAATGAACTGCTCACCCTTCCATGCTCAGATGTAGTGCAGCAGGTTGTAAGTAGCTGAAGAAGTCCATGTACCGTTGTACACAACACTGAGAGAGGTAGGGAAGTGTGATTATTTTGGGAGACCTTCTTTCCTCTGTTTCCTGTCTGCTCCTCAACTGCCTCTAGCTGAAATCTTGCACCTGACCTCTCAGGATGAGTGCTCAGCCTCACAGCCAGAGGAAGACCACAGAGGCCACAGAACATATCACAGAGCAGAGAGCTCAGCCCCAGGTCCATAACAGACCTCCTCCTCCTCCTCCTTGTACATGCCAAGACCCCGAGCAGCCTCTCATCAGGCACAGTGTGTGTGATCCATCCCCACAGGCACACATCAGACCTGAGTTCTGCCACAAGATATTCTGCTCCGACACACAGGTGACACCTCCTTGTCCCCCGAGCAGGTCCAGCCCATGCTGCAGACACAGCTTGCTGCATTCCACCTGTGCAAAGCAAGTCGTGCCATGATGAGCTTATTTATGAATGGAACACAAGTCAGGGCTGAGGAGGATGTGCCCATGGACACTGGAGTGGCTCAGTGAACACAGCCCTGCTGCTCAGTGGCAAATCTGGTCCCCTGTGACAGCTGTGCAGGTCACAGCACCCATGTCTGTGTCCCCTGGTGTATTCAGGCCCATTCCTGACTCCTCAGCAGCACAGGTACCCCCCTTGGGAGCTGGGGCTGGAATAGAGCCGGAGCCCAGAGCTAGGGTGTGCCTGTACCTCCCTCTGTGAAGTTGTCTGCTTTATTATCTGGGGAGCAGCACACCTGGGAAGAGGAGCCAAATACGTATTAGATATGATCAGATACTTTCTGTCTTCAGGTGCCACCCATGTGCACACCTTCCCTACGAGCTGTGGAGTGAACCTGCTAACGATTCTATTAATAACGAGCAGTGTAAGTAGGTGAACTGGATGAACTTGTGTGAAAGCAAAACCCCAGAGGTAGATCAGTTGCTCTGTTCAAAGCAAACAGATAACTATCCCAGGCTTCAGGCAACTCTCCCCCTTTCCCACCTCCTCCCTTGGGACATCTCCAGGCATGTCCAGGGCGGTGCAGCCTGGCAAACAGACATTTAATCAGTGATTTATACATTTAAAAAAAGGATCACAAAGCCACCAATGACCCTGGGAAATGTCGAGTGCCAGAACTTCCTCTGAGGACTCTCCTTTATATTCATCCTCACTGTGCATGACACTGTTGGTACACAAAAGCAAAGCTGTTTGTTCCTCAGGGGGTTGTGTCCCTTGCTGTCTGAAGTCCCAAGATACCTGTAGGATCACTGCCTGTGGAATCCCAGAGCTGGGACTGGCCCAGCTGAGCACAGAGCAGCAGTGCCTGTGACACACAGAGCCTACTGTGAGGCAGAGCTTGTCACTGACCAAAGAGAACCCCACCAAGTCCCACTGCCAAGTGCCTGCTGATCCCTGGGGCTCTCTCACTCCTGTCAATGCCTGGATTTTGTGTCAGTGCAGGGAAGAGTGAGGGACAGGCTCTGGAATGCAGGATTATTAGTCAGCTACTGTTCCATCAGCTGGGGGGTTGAACAGCAGAGTTGGGAGGCTCTTGGACACACATTTCTGCACCCTTGACAATAACAAAAATCTGCTGTTTTGGGGGTTATGATTGTCAAGGGGCCACAGGCTCAGTGTGATGAGAAGGGCACTGCCAGAGAGGCAAAGAGAGATGGCTTAGGGCCAGCAGGACTGAGGAAGGACAGTCTTCTCATCAAGATTTTGGGTACCTTGGGCTACTGGTATGCTGCAACCCATACTTTTCTCCTGCCTCTCCTCCCCTCTTCTCTAAGAACAGGGTGCAGAGGTGCAGGAAGGGATACCTGAAGAAAATCTGGCATTGTGTTTCATATGAAACAGTACAATTAGCTGTTTTGGGGGTTGTAAAATAATTTTGAGGTGTTACGATACTTGCACTTGCAGTAGCATTTCTGGAGGAAAAAAAAAGTCCCTTCAGTCTAATTTACTGATTTTTTATTATGCAGATCGGTTCTGGCCAAAAAGGATCTCCCAGCAAATCCAGCTGGGGTCTCAGAGGGAGTTTTTTCATTTTGTATAGTTCTCTATGTGAAATAAAACATTGTTCAGTTCAGATGAACATCCATATGGCAGTCTTTTAGATTCTGGAGTTTTCTGCCTGTCATTATGGGTAAAAAATTCAATAGCTTTTAAAAAAGTTTCAAGTGGGATTTTGCAGTCAACAGCAAGGATTTTTGAAAGCGTCTGTGCAAGGTAAAGGTCCAATTCCCATTGCCATTCAGCAGGGCTTCAGGTGCTCTGCCACTGAGCTGCTTTCCAGCAGCATTCCAAAGTCACGGGTAAGAAGTAATGAAAAATCTTAAAACAATGCAATAAATATTACTGCTGTTTATGACATAAATTGAGAGCAACCAAAGAGAAGAGCACAAAATTCATAGAAATGTAGATTAAAATTAAGTTCCTTTGCTGGGAACTCTCCAAGAACAGAGAAAATGAATGTAAAACCAGAGGTGTAAATCCTCTGGGGAAAAAAGGGAAGGTTAAGGTACCATGCAGAATATTCCTATACTACTGAGTGCATTAGGAAAGGAAGGCAGGAGGTACCAACATGGAGACACGTAGAGGGATCCCTTAAAACTGCAATAAAGCAAACTGTAATTTGATTTCTCCCTTGGCAGGCAGTCTCTACCCTTAAGTAACAGCAGTTTTCCCTGGGGGAATGTTTGTGTTGGGCCATGAGGATGCCGAGTTCTGGCACGTGGAGATGTCAGGAAGGGACTGACCATCCTTGGTCTCCACACACCCCTCCATGGCACAGCTGGCACAGCACTCACACTGCCTTCTCCACCTCTGCCAAGCTGGTCAAATCACTGTCTCTTCTCAGTAGAGGGTTTAACATTCCCTTCTTATGGTAGGAAGTGACAACTTTGGGCTCCACTGTCACTGTTTTCCTGATTACAGCATTGCACCACAACTCTGTCCTCTTGCACTAAATGGTGCCGTGGTCCTACAACGTGCTTGTCACCCATGCTGTTCCAAACAGGATTCAGGAAACATCATTCTTTGTTTCTGTGCACCAAAAAGAAGTGGGAGGCGTGTGTGATTCTTCCTATGCGTGAGGATATGATTCACTGATGGCATCTTTTATAAACACGTCATGTACTCCACCTAAAGGTGCTGTGTGCTCTGAAAGAGCCAAATATATTAGCATTCTTCAACCATAACTTTTGAAGTCGGCATTTGACTATTTTTGCATTTCCTTCAGGTTGTAGTTAGACAACTCCTAATTCTATGGGGAAAGCAAAGACTATAAAATGCCAGAGCTCCACTCTGCTGAAATAACATTAGTGAAATATCAAGTCCTTTATGATGTCATGAGGGATTCCTTAATGTGACTATAGCCTCCTAATGACATCATAAAAAACAACTGCAACATCAGAAAACAGCCAAGGGTCATCAATCAGCTCATCCTCTCTCCTACTCACCAGGGGCAGCAGCCCAACTTGCTCCTATCTGCTTTTTATGAGCAGTGCTGTCCGCTGAATAGCACACAGAGAAGAGACTAATAATCATACAAATATCAGGGAGAGCGGTCAATCATCACCTGAAATGTTCAGTACACCTGAGGGAAATTCGGGTGCTGCTGCCTGAAGAGTCTGCAAGTTTAGCATGTAGAAGAGACAGCATTACTGCCTTGGAGGTGACCTGGCATCCTCTGGGCAACAGGCAACACGAGTTGGTAATTCAGGCATTTTTAAGACGTGGGGAGAACGGGACTGACAAATGAATCCTTTGGTTGCTCTTTTCATCCCCTTGGTGTAACAAAAGCTTTTCCCACGTTGCCCACACACCCATCTGCATGTCCCATAGTGCAGTGACCACGCTGAAAGACTTTGCATCCTCCAGCTGAAAGGGGTGATGGTCCCACCGAGACACAGGGACTGCAAATCCTCTGGCAAGAAGGAAAACAGCCTCCTCCACTTTTGAAAACACAATGGTTCAGAGTTAAAGCCTCTCTCAGGAGCACTTGGAAGATTTCCAGGGTTGGGGACAACTTGAGGACGTGCAGCCATGCCCTGCTCAGGATGTCCTGTGTGGCATTCTGTGCAGTGGGCAGTAGGCTAAGCTGTGTCCCTGTTCCCAGCCCAAACCAGTACTCTAGGAAGTCCCCAGTGGGTCTCTCAGGAGAAAGTGTCCCACTGACCACGGGCTGACCCCTGATTAGCCAAGCCTAAGGGACCAGCTGATCCCCGACTACACATCTTGTCACTCTCTTTTCCCATGCCTTGCCATTTGCATCCTCTTAGTTTCAGTCTTGTAGGACCAATGCAACTGCCATCCCGTGAAGCCTGATAAGGTCAAATACTTCCAGAATTGCTGCTGCTGCTGCTGCACAGATTGTCTTCCCCAGGGTTTCTCTCAGTTTCTCTTTCTTTTGATCCAAACAGCAGTCCTGTGCTGAATGGGGCTCTCAGACAGTTCATTAATTTAAGGACACCAGAGCTCAAGCAAATCATTTACAAGTCAGCATGAAGTCCAGAGCAAAGGAGGAGACAGTGCTGCTGGCATTTTCGATAAACAAGACATTCAATAATTTTAATCTCAGTGTAACTCTGCTGTTTCCAGATTATATAATCCCACTCTTGAAAGAGGGTTATTTGAGCAGACTGTCACATTAAATAGACACATTTGCTGCATATGTTAATTGCAGTGGAAAGCTGTTAAGCAAATAAGCTTGTTTCATCAAAACGTTATTCTTTTAGCAGGTCTGTTCCTTTCATGGAGCTCCAATTCACAAGCCATGCTCTTCTGGAATGCACATTTCAGTTTAAGGCAAAGAAATGTGTTCACTGAACTGATCAATTTTTTTATCACGTTGACTTTTGTTTAAATTTTAAGGCATGCTATGCCAAGGAAGTAAATTCAGGTTGATTTCTAAAGCAAGATATCAATGGAAAGATTTGAATCTATATGTAGAGAAGGACTAACACCATATTTTCTTAACAGATATTAATGTTAATAAATTCTGCAGTGTACTGCCTGACACACCACACTCTAGTACTACCCATTTACTAAGTTCTTTTTATCACTTCAGGTAAAAAGCAACTGTGTACAATCTAAGCACTGGTCATATTTACTGTTATTATTCCTTATGCAATAAAACACCCTTAGCTGCACGTTATTTTTGAATAAAGTCTAGGGGTTTGATAACATATTTCTGATTCAGTGAAAAGAGGGATGTATGTTACACTCTGGGCTCACAGTGCTTCTAAACTCATATGTTTTAATTTCTTTAGATGAGTGAAGGAGGCTGAAAAGAAGGAAAAGCCTGTGCAAATTGGAATGCACAGAATCTTCTGACAACCACTGAGAATGGCCCTTCCATTGCAGTCATGGGTCAGTTCTGCTCCCCTGGCATCGAGCAGTACAACCCTAAATAGCTGGTCAAACCTCAGAGTTGGTCATGCTTGGAGTGGGAGGTTAAACTAAATGCATTTAGAGGTCTCTCCCAATCAGAATTAGCCTGTTTTTCCCTGATTCCAGAGTTGTTGTACACAGGTGTTCTAGAAAAAGGGATGGACCAATTTGTGATCTTAGGTTGCTGCTTGGTCAAGGGGCAGGTTCCTCACAAACCTCACAAACAAAGGAGATTTGATCATTAATATAATTTCATAATTTAACTGGTGCAAATACATGGGCAACTAACATATGATCTCTTTAGAATCTCTGCTGCTCCAATAATACACTGTCTTCTCCATACATTTTCCCTTGGAACTCCAAAGCAGAGTGTGGGGCATTTGGGTTCAGCTCAGGAAGGAGCTGCTGCAGCCAGGGAGACCTGGGCACTGTGATTTCTCAGGCTTGGTGAGATGTGTGGGGATGGTCCCCTGGCTCCCCTGCTCTCAGCCACGAACTTGCTCCCTGGAGCTTTCTCATCACAACAGTTCCACCTTCCCGCTCAGATAATGGATTTATTACAGGTTGGAAAGGACTCGTCACAACTTTGTAAGTAGAAGGAAACGAGGCAGAATCTTCCCACTAATCAATTCTCTAAAATCCCACTGGCAATACTCCAGCTCACCAGAGTTCACAAGACAAAGATATATCTGAAAAAGCCAAAAGGACATGAACGAGGGATAAATGCATCTCCAGATGAGGAAAAACCCCACAATGCTAAAATGTGGAAGAACATCTGAATATGAATTCCTGGTGAGAAATACATTTTTTATTTATAGGAATAATACGTTGCAAACCCTTCTGTATTCTTCAGAGCTTGTTTCCAGAGCAGCATGTGAGGCTGAGGATCATTAAAAGTTTCTGCCAGCGCTGGAGCATCTCCTGTTGAGGCGCAAAATATAAATTGGTCTGTGACAGTAGGAGAGGCAGCAGGGAGTGAAACACACACTGCTGGGTGTTTGAGCCTCACAGGTCCTGCAGCCCTCGTCTGGTCTTGACTTGTACCATCTTTTTAAGGTTTTTTTTCTTTTCCTATGACTTCTCATTAGGTTAAGCTGTTATTTGTATTCAGAATCAAAGAAGGAAAACTGAATGACAGAAACACAAAATATTTTCTGTTCTTGTGCCTATGGAGGACTGCAGAGGATGCACCAGCTGAGCAGGACTAAGACTGTGAATTCCCTCCAAGATCCTACTGGCACAAGCCCTGTCAGCTACTTCTGCTCTACCTACAGGTACAAGGCACAATCCTCCCCTACCCCAGAGATCAAGAGAGGCACAGCTGTATGTGCTTAGGCAGGATTTAAGGTCTACAAATATATGTTAGACAAGTATGTATTTGGGGGATTTTTTTTCTCTCTGCTGCCACAAAAGGTTATTGCTGACAGCTGTATATAAGAAATTATAGTGGGTGTAAGGACATCACATGAAATTGCATTAGAGCCATGATGGCAATAAAAGCAACTCTTTTCTTTTGATGGAACCTATTATGCAGGACTTGAAGTCATGTCAGAAAATACTGCCAGTCTTGGATTTTCCTACTGCTGAAATCCAGACAAACTAAAGGAACCAACGTGACAAGTGAGCCTGAAAGTCTCTTCTGAAAGGAACTCAAGGCTAACTGTGGCCTGTCTTGGGCTGGCAGAAACAAGAGTGTTGCAAATTTGCCCACAGAAATTAGAGTTTTGTGGACTACATGGTGGTGTAAAACTGCCATAACCACCATACACGTGTTGAAGACACAGTTCTGGCAGTAACCCCATCACTGTTCCACAAGAGCTGTAACTCTTGTCCCAGCTTTGCAGGCTGATTTTCCTTCATGCACTTTGTTTGGGGCGTTTAAAAAATGGCAAACACTCTAATGGGAATGTCTCTGTCAACACAGTGTTTTATATCAAATTATATCAAACGAAACCCTCTGAATTCAGATCAAATATAAAGTAAAAAATGTAATGGGGACATTAACAATTCATGCATACAAGTAAAAGCTAAAGACAGTCTCTTTTATTGGTGTCAGTAATCAGGATTCACTGTATGCAGAGGGCAAAACCCCGATAAGCCTTTATTTGATTATTAGTGAGTCGAGATCGGATATGGGCATCTTATTCAAAGGAGTATATAAAATTGTTGATACTGTCTGCCCTTTTCTCCTTATAAACATTTGTCAATTCGTTCCCCATCTGCTGCTCTGTGTATACACATGCCCAGGCTAATGTTAGCTGAGGTTGCAATATAGCTTTGTTAAATAATTTTATCTGATTTGTTGGATGATGGTATTTCTAATGGAAAACAACATGGTAATTTCAGAATGTTACTGATTAGATGAAAATGATATTGCATCAAAGTTACTTCCTTAATTTATTCTGAAAAAAACAAGGAGGATTTCTCTATTAAGATGCTTAATTAAAATCTATCTCTCTCCATACAAAATCTTTACTTTGGGTCCTGCATGTGATGTCTGAAAAGAACAAAGGCTGATTAGCATCTTTTACACTCGGCTTTTCTTTTTGTCACTTAGACATTCATTACAGCAATTCCAGCCGGGTTTAGAAGGACTGAGGGAAAGGGTGAACCTGCACCTTTCACAAGGAGAAGATTCCCCAGTGGGGCCTCTTCAACTACCACAGCCTGATCCTCCCCCTATTCTCAGAGTTCAGTACTCTTTGGGGTTTGATTCCCTTAGTACTGAACCTATAAAAATCCGATTTCTATAAGCTTTTTTATTGTTATGCACATAGTCATATGGTGAAATCACATCCACGCTTGACATACAAACCTGGAGAGCATCCACTGAGGAATGAGAGGGATATTTAGCAAAAACTTTGTCATCTTGTGCTGGTACAAACAACTTTTTTGGTTGTTTCATTTTTTGACAGTAAACCCATTCAAAATGATGCTATGACTACAAATCTAGCCAGCATTTAATACTCAAGGATTCTGAATTTTAGTATTTCTCCTATTGCCTCCCCTATGGAAACTGTTAACTGTAATTCAAGCCCAAAATATTAAAAGCAGTGTACAGATTTAAGGATTCTTTCATAGCAATTAGAAATAATTTCGAGCTGTACTTCAGTGAATAGGCTTTTACCTTTTGTTAGAGTGGGAAATCACTTTTCCCCTGTAGCACAGGACATCTGCATAGATTTGTTTCCCATTATCTTTAATGGCATTGGCAAAGAGAGAGTTCACACATTTCTGCTAAATAAATGTGCAGTTGTTGGAATAGCAGCTTCTGAGAAAAATACCAGTTTAACTATTCAGTTAACCCAAAGTTACAACTTAATTAATATATCAGCAGAATATTCAAATATGGTGTCACCTTATCATTCACATTTCACTTGAAAGCACAAAGGAAGATCCTCTGACTTGGCCCACCAGCAACCCAGAACTATCATGACAGCAATCTCTGATGGGCTGGAAAAACACCCCTGAAAGGCCAATCTGTGCTTCCAGGAAAGTTTGGGGTTTAAGCTCTATTTTCATTCCCTTCCTGATTGTGCACACACAGAAAATACAACTCTGTGCTGATAAAAAAAGGTTTAATTCTTTAATTTCAAACTTTTAATTGCCTGTGGAAAACTAATGAAGAGCAGTGTCAAATATTCACCAGGACATTATTTCATTGGAGGTCACTGCCAAACACTGAGATTAACCTAAAATGGAGAGTTCCAGGGTATTTTCCCCCTGCTGTGATTTCTCTACTCTTCTTTCCAAATCCTAGTGGCAATCTCAAACAACAACAAAAAATAATGTTAAAAGCTACTCATAATTTTTGTAGTTATCAAGTTGTCTGGTATTTTTGAAAGCAATAAAATCATGTTTTGCATCCAACACATGACTAGTAAAAAATACCCAAGTCTCTCCATTAGTGTTAATAAAACCTATGGTAAGAGGTTTCACCTCTAAAGCTTTGACTGTGTTCTGAAGGGGAAAGTCACATTATTAAGCACAGTTTTCATCTTTATTAGCTTTTTCTTTACTAGCTCTACCCACCTTGTTGGTTTGTTTTTTTCAGCTCCATTCAGTGACCATCCGTAAACACAGATATTTCTTTTGCATTCAGCCTTTATATTGATCCCTGGCCCCTCTGGGCTGCTCTCAAGTAATTTGGACTATGGTAACAAAACTATTTTATTGGGTTTTTTGCCTTGCAAACTTCCAAAGATTTCCTTTGGAAGATTAAAAAAAAACCCCAACAAAGTCTGAAAGAATGAAATTGATTAGAACTGCTCTCAGATGATCCGGCAAGGGCTCTTCCAACTCCAATCTAATTTGCTGTGGCATCACTGGTTAATATGCAGAGCACAGTTTATCCTCTCATGCACACTACACACCCTCACAGCCTGTGCAGTTGCACCAGGAATTGTGAGCACCTCCAAATAACACAATATTGGTGCGAAACTTCGAGGCAACCAGACCCATCCAACCTCCTGCAATGCAAAAAGCAGATCCCAGCTGAATTTAGAGGGCTCTGCACTGCACACAGGTGAGCAGACTGGTGACCACTCCAGTACCAGCACAACTATCTTGTATTGGCTTTAATGCTGCAGCATCCACTTTTAAATGCATGCACTGGGATTTTTGCAGTTGGACTCAAGGAATCAGCTCCAAACAAGCCAAGAAAAGGACTGAAATGCCCAGAAATGCACTGATGCCAAGTCAAGACACTTCAGAACTGTGGCACCAGTTAAGGAAGTGTTAAACTTAGTGGTAGTAATTTATTTTGGTGCAGGTTTCCCCACTCTTTTTGTTTCACAGGACATAATTATTCTGTTACAGAAATGCTTTTCTTTTAGCCCCCACCGCTGTGTGCAGCAGGTCAGTTGGTTGACAAAATAGTTCATGATTTCTAAGGATTTTCTGGTGGTTTCCCATACCCCCCTATGTTTATGTGCCTTTAATGACACTTCCACCTACAAGAATCTCCTCTCCCTCAGTGCTGTGAAAACAAACTGTACAGAAGGCAGGCTGCTGTCAAAAGAGGGATTGGAAAACATAATGCAGACAGATTGAAACACACAGAGTGTAGTTACACCTGTCACAATAATTTCCAATAAATATTGCAGAATAAAAGGAAATCATGGATAATAATTGCATGTCATTATACAGGAAACTGTGTTAGATGGATCTCTTTTTTTTGTCCCTTAAACTATATAGAGCTGCAAATGCACTTCATAAAATGATGGGATGTAGGATTAGTGTGTCACAATGTGATTGGGTGTAGAATCCTCACAGTTTTGTTTCTGAGTTTGAAAATAATTTCTGTTTGTTTTCATTCTGGTTCTTTTTTTGTTTCTTCTTTCTCTCATTCTGGTGCCAAATCTCACAATTTCTGGGCCAAATGGATAGGAAGGATTATCCCAGCAGGACAGGCAAGCCTGGCCCTCTTCTCCCATCTTACAGATAAACGATTAAACTGCATTATAGGTTTTGTATTACTTTTATAAAACTGACTTTAGAGACCCACTGGAGCTGAGAGGTGCCAGTGGCAAGGATGTGAGACCCTGAGATGCAGGGGGGATGGTTTGGTTAATACACAGCTAAAGCCAACAGGGATTTCCCATAAACAAGGAGCAGAACTGCAGCACTCAGAATGCTCCTCTGGTCCTTCCAATGTCACTCAGGTTTCCTGTGGGCTCTCATTTGGTATTTAGAAGCCAGAAAGCAGAAAGGCAAAGTGGCCTTCAGGTGCCAGCAAAAGAATTCTGGGGCAGAGACATAAATACTTGTTCTGGAACAACTCCTTGGAGCTCCATGTTTCTTTCAGTAACAGCAAGGGATTTTTTTTCTCTTATTGATTGCTTTTTGCAACTGAGCTTACCAAGTAGAAGTTCCCTCAAATGATCCTTCCAACTAATCTGATAGAAAACTAACCTTGTTATATTTATTGACAGAACATTGAAATAAATATTATGGGTCTAGAGGGAATGTTTCAGGTCATTGATTATTTTTTTAAGGAAATAACAAATGCACTGTATTCCCTTTAGCATATTATGTGGATATAATCTGAAAAAAAATGCTTACTTTATACAAAGATCACCTCAGAAACCACCTCTTTGAGTAAAAGGCTTGGGGCCAAGGAGGAGAAGGGTACAATGAAAAAGTGCTGGGGGGGGGGGNAGTTCTGCTAAATACAATAACTGGTATGAAAAAGCTTTTCACAAATAAGGCAACACTCGGATGCTTAAATGAGACTGTCTCACTTCACCAGTGTGAATTCCTGAGCCCCCAAACACAAAGAGCCAAGTGGCCCCTTTTGGAGATTTGCAGACAACACGCAGGGATTCAGTCAGGTAACTTCCTAGGGCAGATTCCCTGACTTCCTAAAGACAATCATTTGAAATAATAGGAGATGATAAATGCAAATGTAAGCAGTGCAGTGCCACAAAACTCCCCCAAACATTGTCACTTCCATTATCCAAAAGGCTTGATGTTTCACTACAAGGTCCTGAAAAGACACTAATTTTTTTAGAGGTTTTTAAACCTGAAATGAGACCTTGGAATAGAAACAAACAGGAAAAAACACCCCAACCCAAACAACCAAAGGACATTGCAGTTCCAGCCCATACCACAGGTGAAAGCACAATGCAGAAATGCTCCAGCTGCATCTCTGTTCTCCTTCCCTTGAGGGTCCCTCACCAAGTCAAAGGCACTGCTGGAATGGTGAGGGAGCTCTCTGTGATTAGAGGATAGTGTTTGTTCATGAAAAGCTGCAGAATTCTTTTCAGCTCTGTTCACTCTTAGAGCTTTACTTACTCATTGGGCATGCAGCCTCAGAATCCCTGCCATAAAGAATTGCTTTGTGCAAGTTTTGCAGCAATAGTGATTTCTTCCCTGCATAGTGTGTTTTGGCTAACCTTGGGGAGTATTTATGAATTCACACTTTGGCTGTGTTGGATGTAGATTGAGCTAATGCTTTTGATGCAATTTTTCCTACTGTCATTGCACAACGATTCAAAAGAATAAACACCTATGAGGAAAGGAAAACAAAAAGCACATTTGATTGGCAGAGCTGGCCATCCTTTAGTTCCTGGTCAGCCACTCACTGTCCCTCACTTGATACAAACAATGTTCCCAAATATCCAGGAGGGCTCTTTTAATGGTCCCAATAAAAATGGTTTGCAAACAAACACCAGCAGTTTCTCTCTGCTGTTTGCTCCCTCTGAGTGTGCACACACATGGACAGGGGAATGATCTGTGTCTCTCAAATATTTCCATTTAAGATACTGTGCTATTTGCACTTCTGAATGTGGGGGGCTCATACAGGAAGAAACAGAACCCTTTCCTGATCCTTATTGTGGTTCTTCTCCTGACCAGTGTGCAAACTTGGTTCTTATATTGACTATCAGTGAACAAAGGCACAAAGCATCCTTTGTGAAACCAGGTATCATTCAGGATCTGTGCACGACCTTTTAGCACCCAGATTTACTAGGAAATATAAATAGAACAGTTCCAGCTGGACAGGACCTACAACGATGAGTCCAAGTGTTCTCCAGCCTGATAACAAAGTAAAAGGCAAGTGGCAGAATCCACACGCACTTGGGGCTTGCACGCTGCCACCTCGTGGTAATTCTCACCCACAGTCTACAAATACACGAGCCCCAAACATTAAATCTCCTCCTAAAACCTGAATATCAAAAGGCAACGATATTTCCTGGCATCCTCTGCCAGAACCACCACCAAGCCAAAATAAATAGGTGAGTTACACCAAGCCTGGTGTTCCTTTCTCCTTTAAAGGAACTGCTCGGGTTGCATCTTGGCTCTTTGTACCCAACAACAGCAGCTGATGAGGTGATATTTTAGAGAGGACCCCACTGGAGATAACACAGCTCTGCAGCAGGCAGGGAGCTGCAGCGAGAATTTGCACCTTGTGTGTTCAAGAAAGATCAGCATCTGGGCAACAATATCAGTTTAGGTGTGTATTTACCCAAGTTTTTCCATACTCCTCTATATCTCAATGATAACTCACAAGAGTTGCTCAAATGATAAAAAAAAAGACAGCTATTGACACTTCTTTATATTTTTAAAATGTGGCAGTGGGGACAAGCCAAACACTTTTTCTTTTTGCAATACTTTTTCTAATAGTAGTTTTTGGCTCATGTGAATTTCTGTTTGCACATGGGCTTAATCACACCACTGCACATTTTGCTTTCTAGAACCCTGGGTAATTGGCACCACAAGGCAACCCTTTACTCTGTAATACCTTATGCTGGGCCACCATACTGTGAGACCACAGAGTTGATAACTCACCTACCAGGAGTTGACAGACTACACTGAAAATTGGAGGGGGGAAAAAAAAAGAAGGAAGGGAAGAAAGAGCGGGAGGGAGACAGAGAAATACATTTTTAAAGATAACCTGGAGGCAAATATAATATTTATACTTATTTATCCTCACAGCACAATCATAAGCCCCAAAACATGTCTAATGAGGTGGAATTGCAAAATGGCCATGAGTCCTACTTACTTGGCTTCTCAGTGGTCTCTTAGCAGTCACATGGATCTATATTTTTCAACTATGTGACTGCTGCAGGCAAAACTCCTATAAGTAAGAGTGAGAGTCACAGCAAGTCCTTAACTCTCAGTGGTATTCATCCACAAAAATGCCAACCTAGGAAAAATGAGAAGACGGACCAAAAAAATTGCAGGGCCAATTAAGCATTGCAGACAACTGTACTTAAGACTTGCTTCCTAATTCCAGGGTGTCCTCTGCTCAAATGGCCTTTCATGCACAGCTTGCCTCAACTCCTTAAATGGTCTCAACTCTTCAAGCCTTCATAAAGAATGAGAAATGTGAAAGAAATCATAGAATAATTAAGGCTGGAAAAGAGCTCAAAGGCCACAGAGCCCACTCTGTGCCCGATGCCCACCTTGTCCCCCAGCCCAAGCACTCAGTGCCACAGCCAGTCCTGCCTTGGACACATCCAGGGCTGGGCACTCCAACCCTCTCTGGGCAGCCCCTTCCAAAGCCTGACCACCCTTTCCAGGCAGAAATTCCTCCTGATGTCCAACCTGACCCTCCCCTGGCACAACTTGAAGCCATTTCCTCTCCTCCTGTCCCTGTCCTGTGGGAGCAGAGCCCGACCCTCCCCTGGATCCATCAGGGACTTGCAGAGCCAGAAGGTCCCCCCTGATCCTCCTTTTCTCCAGGCTGAGGCCCCCCAGCTCCCTCAGCTGCTCCTGCTTCTCCAGCCCCTTCCCCAGCTCTGTTCCCTTCCCTGGACACACTCCAGCCCCTCAGTGCTGTGAGGGGTCCCAAACTGGACACAGCCCTTGAGGGGCTTCAGCAGAGCCCAGCCCAGAGGGGCAATCACTGCCCTAGTCCTGATGCTTTTGATACAAGCCAGGTATTCCTAATTTGCTGCAAACATTTCCTTTTCTTGGAATGTTCTGATCCATACAGTCATAGAAATAGAGTGGGTTGGAAGGGACCTTTAAAGTTTGTCTAGTCCAACCCTTCTGCAATGAGTAGGGTCCTCTTGAACTTGATCAGGTTGCTCAGAGGTTGTCTTAAGGGATGGAAACATTCTCACCTATTGTTAAAAGAGTTGCAGGTACGTTTTGGCTTGGCAATTGAGATGCTCCATGCATATCCACCACCCAGCTGATCAGCTGGTGAGGGCACATTTCCAAAACAAACCTCCAAATGAGAAAGCAGAGTCAGGAAAAAAAGGGGGAGCAACTTTCAGGATGTAATATAACCGTAGTAATAAATCATTTACAGTCCCAAAAAAACCCACACTTTGCAGGCTGAAATTAGAAACACGAGGGAAAAAATTAAGCCCATAGCTAGAGGAGTTCCTGACAGTTTTAGCTGTTACTGTTTGAGTATCGTCAGAAGTGACTATCAAGTCTGATCCTGCCATGACATCCCCAGAGACAACAGTTCTGACAAACTGTCAGAGCCATGAACACTCTCAATTCTGGCTGAGGTACCCCGGGTGCCAGGCACCAGTGCATGTAACAGCAGCACTCCTCTCCTCCTCTGCACCAAAGGGTTTCTGGGGCTCATTTTTCTCACTGCATTGCAAGGTTTGCTGCAGGTTCAGTTATGTGAGTAAAAATAGAGATTAACACCTACTAAACACTGCAGAAGACAGAGTGAAGTTACTTTTTAAACTATTATATGAATGACTCATTCACATTTACTTGGACTAGATTGATGATAGAAAGAGAGAGAGAGAGGCAGAGAGAGGATACCCCAAGAGGTATCATGTCATAATGCTGCACACTGAAAAGCTGCATGCAAATCTCCACTCCTACTGGGGTCACAAATGGGCTTTGCAACCAGTAAGCTTCATATCTTTTACACTTTCTGTGACATTGCAAATTTCTCTCTTTCCCACTCAATTTATCAGCATTTTTTAAAAGCCAGTAAGAATAATTTAGCCTTTCCCTTTGGAAAGCAACAGAAACATCCTCCTTCTCTTTGAACATTATGTTTTGGATATTGATGTCAGTAAACAATGAAGGTAACAGAGAGCTTACAGGATTCAGATACAGAGCTAATTTGGCATTGCCTTGAATTCCTGTGAGGTACAAGATGACCTGCTGTGTAATAGAAGAGCCAGGAACTGGGTCCTGTTTTATATTTATAATTAAAGAAATACTTAACCATTCCATGGGATATGTCAAATCAGTCTTTTACATTTATTTTTGACCTCCTGTAGAAAACAGAGCACTACAGGTCTGGAGCCAAGAATTAAACTTAATCTGCCCGGTTCATTCACTGCGTCTTTCACTTCTAGGACATAATTTCAGATCTAGCCCAGAGCAAACTGACAGAAAATCTTTGTGATCTGAGTCACAGCAAAGGTCACAGTTAAAGAATTTCCTAAGCCTTAGTGTGATTTGAACCACAGCAGCCCATCATGGGGGTAAGAAACAGAGTCCCAACACCTACAGTCCTGAAATCTCTCACCATCCTCACCCTTCTTATGTGCTGCAACGTTGCTGATTGTGTCCCTGACAATCCTTTCATGAAGAACAGCCCTTCAGCTCCCTGCAGACACAAGCCTGGCTGTCTCCAGACTCCTTCCCTGCTGCCCCTTGAGGATGGAGAGCTTGGCAGGGTGGGATCCTTGCGAGGCCCTGGCGGACACCACTTGTGACATTGCCACCCGTGTCAGGGGGACTGACCTTTTCAAGGCAGGCTGCCTGGCAAGTGTGACACGGGTTACACGTCCTCGGTGCACAGGCAGTGACAGTCACTTGACCCTCCTTAGCAGCGAGCAGAGAGGAGAGCAGGGAGCCTCTCTGCCTTTATGGATTCCTCCCCTGCACTCACACAGCCATCCATCTTCGGCTGCGTGCCCCACCAACAGTCATATTTATATACCTGTGGGGGCTGTAAGGAGCTTATTTATTATTTGTTTTCACTTAATGATCTCTGTCATTCTCCCCCAGGAGCCCCCACTCGCACTATGCAAATGCTATGAAGCCCCTGGCGATGGAGAGAGTGCCACGAGCAGCGAGAGCTGGTGCATCAGCTCTTTGAGAGCAGCCCAGCTCCTGCACCGAGCCCTCCCCTGCACTCCCCCAGCCACCTGCACTTGCTGACAGTGGCATTCCCCTCCCTGACAGGCTTTTTGAGGAAGCAGAAAGGGTTTGCTCCTGGTCTCCCTACCCGTCATGAGTAGCTCCCAAACGGTGGTCTCTGATACCACATCTCCACAGAACGAGGAGAGCTCAGGGGGTCACACCATGGACAAGAGCAGCAAATGAAACACTTCTAGCAACTCTCTTTAATTTAGGCAGTGGCTGCTTTGGCTGGATGATGTGGGCAATCTCTGAGCAAATATCTGAGGCAAGGTGGGGGAAGAAGAGGTCGACAAATCACAATTAACCCCTATAATAAAAGAGCTTCCACAATATGGACCAAAGTGTGAGAATGAACAAGAATCCCTTCTCTCTAAACACAGAATTACAGAAACTTGGGGGCACTGAATTGACCCTGGGGACTTAAAAATTTGTGTTTCTTTGCAATGACTTCTATAACCTTGGCCAGTTCACTTACCCTTTCTAAATCACATTTTCATATCATATCTATGATACAGGAATAAAACTCATGAGTCACTGTGAAAATCAGGGAGGTCTGAATTGCAAACAAACCCCTGATCACAGGAAGAATCACTGCTTTTGTTAGAGGGAAAATTGGATGGTTCTCATAACCCCTTGTCACAGGCTTCATACTGCCCAGAGTATGAAAGCCTTGCTAAAAGTCAGGTCTAACAAGTCAATGCATTATTTGGAAAATATATATTACATTTCAGCTTATCCTTCATTACCCTTATACCTGTCTCCTTTTAGCTCTCTGCATTACTGCTTTGCTATTCTAGTCCACATGATCTGCACTTTGATTAATTAATTTATTCTGATTATTTAACTCCTTTTTAATTTTTCCATTTTCTTCTTCCTTGATTTTTCTTCGCTTATCTCCCTGTCAGTCTTTTCTTTGCATCTCTTTCTATTTCTGCTCTCAAGTAATGTTTTTTTCTTTTCATCTCCACTTCTCCCATTTATTATCTTCATGTAGGGAAAAATATACACTAATACCTCCAGGGAAAATAATCCACAATACAGACCCTCAGTGAGGGAGAGGAGATCCAAAAGAAGCTGCAGCGCTGAAAGAGAACTAGCAGAGACAGCAAACTGAAGATTAGATATGGTTTTGCAAGAAGATACAGCTACAAAAAGGGCTAATGAAATCTTGTCATCATATGCAGAGGCATCACCTTGTGTTACAGAGCAGGGAGATTTCAATCCAGCCATGTAGGGATTTCCCATTAGCTCCCAGGGAATACTGCATTAGGGTGTGTGGGATTGCTGCCTTAGTGATGTGCAGCCCAGAGAAATACCTGGAGAGAAGGGTATTGCCAATATTCACTGCAGAACTGACAGCAACCTCACAGGAATCCAAACAGGATCAACAGAAAGACAAGAAGCAGCTGAAAGGAAAACTGCAAAAAAAATTCCCCAAAAAATCCCAAACAAACAAACAAACAAAAAAACAAAACAAAAAAAATGGAAAATTGAATAGCCCTCTCGACTTGGTCAGGAAGGTGTCAAAGAGCTCCCCAAAAAAGGGCAAATATAGAACATATCTGATCATCAAGGAGGGAGAAATGCTTTTTCACAGCATGCACAAAAAGATGAAATGAAACCAGGAGAAATTAGGTTAAGTTAATGAAAAACTTGAGGCTTTAGAAGAGTCAGGTGAGAGGCTTGGAAGAGCCATGACTTGGGAATTCAATGGTGAGAGACAGATTTTAAGTTATTTTATTTTAATTGTCCCCAACCATGTGCTGTTACACTTCAAATGTTTCTATTAGAACAGTAACTTTGCATTTAACTTACACCCAAGTATTAGAATCTTTTTCTGAAATATTTCAGTCACCAAGCACTTCATTCCAGTGACCTTCTCCCAGATTCACTCACAGAAACCAACACAGGATGAAAACATGGACATTCCCTCCCTTCAGCAGCAGAGTTTGGGATGCACATTCAACCTTAGAGCATAATGAGCTTTAGCTACTCCTTGACCATGCTGTAAGTCAGTGTTAATAAAAATATACCATAAATAATTAACAGTAATTTAAATATTCATATGTTGTTGGGGGCATGGCCTTTTATCAGATAGTGGAAGAAACATTAGGGAACCATGATTTATTTCACCAAGGTTAAGTTGAACCCAAAAATGCCACCCCAGTGCATGGAGTAATAAGGCACGAGAATGGCCACCAGACACTTTGCTAATATATAGCAACAACATTCTTACTTGATAAACTACAACTTCAGAAATGGTTGATTCATAGGAACAAGCCTCAAAAAACATTGGAAGCATTCCTTTCATTTGATTCATGCTGATATGCATTTATATACATTTTTTTTCCCTATTCTTTCTTTCTTTTTTTATCCAGGAAAGCGCTTTTGCTTCCAGAGCATTGGAAATGTCTCCTCGAATTGTCACATGAAGTTAGACTTGCTCCTGAGCCAAACGCTGCTGTGAGTAACTGGAAGCATCATCTCCCCCAGGTAACTTCCAGGAGCTGTGGTTTCCTCTGCTGTAAGTGTTCCGAGCTGAGCTTTGCCCCTGAGCTCAGCACAGAGCCAGTGTCGAGCATATGCTGTCCTCCCCATATGCACATGTAACTTGATATTAACATGATCCATCCCCACAGTGATAACACGACACAGAAACCTCGGTGTCTAAATATAGAAGGGATGCTGGAGCACGAGCTGTGCATCTCCCTCTGCTTGGAGCTTCACTAAGAGACTCCCTCCCCGGGTGCAGACACAGCACTGACAATGAACTGGTGCTATTAACCCCCCACTATGGAAATGCAATATGAAAACAGGCTTAAGTGCTTTGAAAAAAACCACATTGTACTACTAATATTTTCTTTTTAAAAAAAATATGAAATACAAAAAGTAAAATTTTATAAATGCGAAAAGCCAATGTTCCAATAGCACTGGTAGTTCATTTGCATTTCTCATCTGTAATATTGACTACTCAAGCTTTATCTCATTAGATGAACAGTCTGCTGCCTTTCAGTTCATGTTAGATTTATTTACTAAAGTATACAAGACAGACTTAGCAGTTAGAGCAAGGAGCCAGGGTTAGCTGGGCCACCCTGTGAAGTCATTGAACACTGGATTTTCTGAAAAACCCCAAAGAAACAGAACACCAAAATAACAATATTTCATGTACTGCAAAAATCAACTTCTCCATAATACAGTTACAGAGGAGGAGCAGTAGTAAGAACAATCAGGTCTCCACATGGACATTAATCACAAATGCCACCTCTGATTGATTTGTCACGAGTGACCCAGCCCAGTTAACAAGAAGTTAAACACCTGCTAGAACACAGGTCTGGCTGCCTAGTGCCCAAGAAGAGGGAAAATGTGATTGAACCACGTTTATCTGTTGGGCATTTTCAAAGCCAAGGAGTTCTGCTAAGCTTTTCACAGCAGCTCTCACCAGGAAGCTTTGGGATTGCTTATCCCTCCCATTCTTGCCACAGGAAGATCCCAAGTGCTGTGGCCTGCACAGAACAGAAAGCAAATGGACTCAGGAGTATAATTTTTATAATATAAAGAAAAACAAGAAAGGAGGATCCTGTTATTTGTCTTGAATGGTTACAAGATATTTGCTCCCAGAGCTTATGTGGGAAGGTCACAGCTACCCTGACAGACCTGTCATTCCCTGAACTTATTTTTTAAAAAGTAGGTGGGTTCAAAGCTCACTTTTTAAATTCAGGGAAGGAGTATTTCCAAGTTCATCTCCTGAACATTTGAAACACCCTTAAAGTCACTCTCCTGGTACTCAAAACCTCTGTTGAGCCTCCCCTCTTGTAATTACTGGGCAGCCACTGCCACGGGATAAATCTAATAGACTTTTTGGCACTGTCATATTAAAACTTACCTATCAACTCACTGCAGAGCTTTAGCTCTCCCTAAATATGTGCTTGGGAGAGAATTTATGACCAGGAATCGCATTTTGCAAAATGATTAAAGTTACCAAACACACATAAAAAGTTGCAGTTGCAGATACAATTTTTTTGAAAGTCTGCTTAATTTATGAGAGGTGGAAGGTTTATTGTCATTTAGAGTCCACAGTGATGCAGCAATTTAGCATTCTGCTGGAGCTGCACACAGCTGCTGCCTCATTTATGAATTTTACATGTTTTTAAATTGCCATGTTTGTAACTGGGGGCATCTGCATGCTGGGAAGGGTGGAGGGAAACACACTCTCCTTATTGTTCTCTGTCCTGCTGTTAAAATGTGGAGCAGGTCATGTTCCTCCTAACAAGGCAGTGAGCTCCAACACTCACTGGAGAGACAGAACATGCCTCTCCCTGGTCCTGTCAGCAGGCATCACAAAGTGAACCTGGTCCCATCTTCTTCACCTCCTCCCTTTGGATACTCATCCATTAATAAGATGCCCCTCAGCATCTGCAGCTTCACAAAGTCCCTGCAATGTCATCAGGTGGAAGGGAAAACTCTCGCTGTTCTTTTGCATCTCCTGCCTGGTGTGAACTGGCAACCCATTCAAGCAACATTTAGAGATGCACACGCCAAAAGCCAAGCCCTTCCAGCCCCAGCCTTTGACTCTGCAGGCAGGTCAGTTCCTTCCCCACTGGGAGGTAAATTCACCCTCACCCTTCAACAAATCTGGACAGAGACCTGGAGAGTTTCAATGAAACAGCAATTAAAGCTGCCAACACTGTGTTAAAGAAAGACCACGACAACTGAAATTGAGTCAGTGTAAACACTGGACATGGAAAATGGGCAAATACCTGTTTGGAAAACACTCACCTATTGCTGTAGAAGGTTTATTCCCATTTGCAAAGTGAGCCATGAGAGTGGACATAAAATGTCTTGATCACATCCCCATCCTTCCAGCTGCTCTCCATACAGTTTGCAGCTGGTTGATAACTGAGGTTCTGACCAGCCCCAGCACTGCCATCTGCTCATCAGAACCAACCTCTGAGATTCAGAGGCCACCCCAGTGCAGGGCACAGCTCTCCCTGCTCAGAGGAGTGCAGAGGAGTACAGAGATGCCTCACCTATCTGCCCATCCTGCTGTCATCAGCAATTCCTTTATTTGTGTTAGTTCATTTTGCCAAGCTAGACTTGTGTTTATAACTGAAAACTAAAGACGTTTTGATTTATCTGTGTGAGAAATCCAGTGTGTCCCCCTTGAGCCTTATAATTTCCCAGCTTAATTGAATTTTACACTGTGCTTATGATGTAATTTTAAAAATCAAAAAAAAAACCCATACAAAAAACCAACCAACCAAAAAAAAACCCTCCCAAACCTCAAGAAGCTCTTTTCATTACTTCTGAATTTCTTTTGCAACAGGCAGTGTTTTATCTACGGAGAAGGCTGGAGTTCCTGTCAATTGTAATAACATCCAAATGCTTCTTAATAACTGGAGCGAAGTCAAAAGGAGCCACAACAATGAGGAATTACAGATTAGCAGCAGTAATCATGGACTAATTGAAACAATAACCTATTAACTGGTGTTTTGGCAGCCCTTGCAGACACAGGGAGCTGTATGTAACCAAGGCTGGCATCACTAAGCATATAGACTTGGCCTTAAAGAAATCCTTGCATTGCCAGGAAGAGACCTCATACTTTCCCCCTCTGTGAGAAATTAAATGCCAGTAATTAGCATTTTGTATAAGTTTCAAAATCAGGGGCACATTTCATGTGAAAGAACTATAAATTAACTATTTTAAAAAAAAAATACAGTTTTGCTCTGCAGCTGTAACAGACACAGAGGTGTAAATTCTTTCCTTGTAAACAAATCATTTTGTGTGTCTGAATTTGTTTCCAGAGTAGGCAGATATCATATCATTAAGATATGGCACGTTGAAGTAATTAAATCAATATTAATAGAGCAAGAATTAACACATCAGTTTCAGCCAAGCAGCTCCAGGCAGTGCCTGCAAAGGTCACCCTTCCGAGGGTGCCCAGCAGTGCCAGTGCCCTCCAGTTTCCAGCACGGGGGGATTTATCCTGTGAGGGGCACAGGTGACATCGCTGAGTGTCCCCTGAGATGCAGAAAATGCTTCTGTCACCCAACAGAGGTGAAGCATCTGCCTGACTTTCAGTGCCCAGGAAAGGACAAGGCAGATGTTTGAGGGACAGATGTGATCAGTGCCACCTCTGGGAAATATAGGATGTCTTCTCTAATGCAGAAGAGAGACCTGGCAGAACTGAACCCTTCAAAAAGAAGCAATCCTTAGAACCCAAAAGCAGAGGAAATTGCCAACATCTCCCACAGTAATTCCAGAAAGGGGCTGAGCAGCAGCACGAGCTGTCCTGGGGAATGTCTGTGCCAGAGCTGACAGACTCGCAGCCCAATCTGTCGAGCAGAGCAGTGTATGATGCAAATGTTGTACATCATAAAAATCAATGGTTCTTTTGCTAAGTGGTCAATATTTATTTATCTTTAGCATTGTTTAACTCAATGCATCAATTAAAGATAGTGTAATGCCTATTTGGTCCCAAGCTGCTGTTTCTGTTTGTCGTTACCTCATCTGTTTGATATCGCTCATGTCTTTAAATCTCTGCTCTTTTGTCCCCTTGCATAACTCAAGGACAGCAGTAATTGACATGAAACTTTTAAAAATTAATTTCACCGCATACGCCACTATCAGAGAGTGCAAGTCCTCAGGATCATTTATAACTCCATGGTGATTGGCCCTGACAAAACAATACCTTAAAAACTCCCGAAAGTAAATTATGGTGCAGGCAAATGGGGGGATGTGAGCTGGGCCCAAGGCTTGGAGCCCAGCCAGGCAAAAACAAAGTAATGCGCTTTTG
Source organism: Campylorhamphus procurvoides (assembly GCA_013396655.1). Taxonomy (NCBI): domain Eukaryota; kingdom Metazoa; phylum Chordata; class Aves; order Passeriformes; family Dendrocolaptidae; genus Campylorhamphus; species Campylorhamphus procurvoides. The sequence goes on from WBMV01004546.1 coordinate 70,900, forward strand.
ATATTAATAACAGAGATGATATTGATCCACAAGCCAGTGTCACTTCCATGCTCAGGCAAGGAGATTGCTTCAGGCATTTAGCCCACTGAAAGCCACTTTCCATGGAGGCCATTTAATTCTGGGAGTCTTTAATTATATGTAATGGAACCCAGTTAAAGGGCCAGATGCCTATTTACTCATCTTGGATGTGGGCTGTGATTCAGGGAGCTGTCAAAAAGCTCTATAACTCAATTCTTGGATTTCAAAATGCAGCCGACTTTTTGTGTGTTTATTTCATCTGTGTATCTTTGGCTCAGAGCCTGCTGGGAATTTGTAGGTACATGGACTCAAATTATAGGATGACCTGAAGCTAATCTTCCTTTTTTATTTATTTTTTTTGGCAAATGTCTGTCTTTTCTCTTTTTTACCCCACACAATAAAAGCAGCAGCTCAGGAGAGTCAATGTCTCCTACTAAACCCCAGAGTGCAGCAGGAAAGGGAGCACAGACCTAGAGTTTGAACACCCCCTTTGTCACATGTCCCTTTGCACACACCTCAAAATGCACTTCTTGTGCTCAAACAAAACTCATCAGATGTGCATAAATAAATCACTTGCCTTAAATCTACTGGAAGAGGTTGCCCCTTAATTTTTTTCCCCAGAGAAGGATTCTGAGGAGTGGCAGGGATTGCTTCTATTCCTGCTATATTCTTATCTGCTCCAAGTTCAGAGTTTTCTGAGGCGAAGGGAAAGGGAATGGAGCACAAATGGGAATGCACCAAGGCAAAACTTGGGTAACCAGTGATGGTGAAGCTCTGCTGCAAAACTCTGCTTCTAATTTGACTTCTACTCTGAGCTCCAAGCTCAAAAGTAGCAATGATTTATGAGTTAAATGTATGGCAACCTTTCACAAAAGGAGGGGCAAGACAAAGGGAAGGGGACAGTCAGTGACTCCAGACAGTTTGTCTGGGGTGACTCTACGTGAGGATTTTGGCTCCTCTTCCAGTGTGGACTGTAATTTCAGCTCTTGAAGATGGGGAGAACAAGAGTCCACAAATTGCCACTTAAAAGACTCAAAGTTTTAAATCTTGCCATGTGGTGGTGACAAATTATGGCCATTCTGAATATTCCTGGGGTCAGAGAGAAGGAGACACAAACAAGCAAGATTACCAAGAAATGACTAATTGTTTTCCTCGGTCTAATGCAAGGAAGGGAGTTTGTGGATTTGTCTGGAGGGCACCCCTGCTGCCTTTCTCCAATGGATATGTTAGTACAAAATGAGCAAAACACCAAAAGACAAAACGTGTCAGAAAACAGTAAAGAACAAAACCACTGTGCTGCAAATGCTGCCAGCCAAGCGTCTGCAAACACACTGTCTGCAGTCAACATTCATTCCATTTAATAAGAGCAGTTGGGAAGGAGAAGGGGAAAAAGGATTTGGTGCTAAGCCAGCGTACATTTTTTTTTCCTCTGTAATTTGTCATGTTTCTCTCTGAAATTCTGAAAATAAACAAGACTGGCCATTTGCCTACTTTGGGTGGAGGAGTTTGTAAGCCCTCTGACATTGTCTCCTGTTTTCTGCTGGAAACCTCCCAAACGAAAGAGTTAACTCACTTTCTATATTAAATATTTACATAAAAATGTTCAGGAAGGTGTGTGTAAATTATAAATAATGTAAAGCAGGACTGGTCTTGGTTGGAGCTAAGAGACCCAAATTGTATCATCATAATACATTATTCACATATAATGCATCTATTCTCCTCCATTAGTGTTACTAGAAAAAGCCCCTGAGTGCTTAACTTGAATTTGGAGGAGTGTAATAAATGTGAGATAAACAAATAGCGGTGGGGATGCATCTGTAGTTAAACAAGTGTAAATTAGAGCTCAGCTTAATTCCTCCAAACTACCCACAGGACAAACACGATGCTCTCCAGAAACAAGAGATCAGTTACAAACTGCAGGGAAAAAAATAATGATTAAAAAAGACACGATAAATAAATTAAAAATTAAATAAATATATATTAAAAAAAATAAGGCTTTGTGGAATCCAAACCCTGGACTCCTCTGGTCAGTCTGTGAGCCAGAGTGCAATGGAGAGGGAAACATTTCCAGGCAAAAAAGACAAGAGCAAAGAGAAGGTGCTCCCATGGCCAAGCAGGTGGAAGGAGAGCAGCCACCCCTTCTCCTGCCCCACGAAGAGCTCCTCCTCCTTAGGCCCAGCAAAATACCATCAGCTGCTGATTACTGAGAGCTTGAGAAGGGATTCATTATTTCCCCCTCTCTCTGAGCTGTGCAGCACAACTGCACTCAGCAGTCACTGCCTTCTTGGGCTGGCTGTGCCAGGTGCTCCTTCTCTCTGTGTCACCTGGGTTTGGAGCACTGCAGTGTACAGAATGGCTCTGGGAGTTCTTGGGGCAATTTTTCACCTTTTTTGGTTTTTTAAATACACATATTAATTTTTTTATTATTATTTTCTAGGAAGTGAAGAGTTTCCTGAACCTGGAAAGGGTTTAGAGGTGCTCAGGTGAAGGTGCTATGGTTGCCAATCATCAGTGCACTGAGTCCAACACTGCACTGGGGTGCACAGACATGAAGTTATATCAGAGCTCAGGTGTCTCTCAGAAAGGCTTCACAAACATCACTCGTTGAAATGAGAGAGGCAGCCACTATGTGAATAGTTTTACTGCTGTTCTGCAAGGCTTTTTAAACTATTCCTTCCTGCTAACTGTGGATGTGCTCAAGTTTAAGAAGCAAGCACTTCTCCCAGCTGCAACTCAATTACAGCTTCAACGACTCCTGTTTGGCAAGGAATTCTGCTGTGAGGATGAGACTTAGGCAGCAGCACAGGGTGTTTGCTGCCTTCCTTCAGAGCTCAGAGACCTTTGCTAAAATCATAAAATTTATTATTAGTGCAAGGAGAACCAGAGTAAAGTAGCTGTCTGGTTAGTGGCATATCTTACACAAATAACACTTCAAGCACAAGGGAATTTGCACTCTCTGAAGAGTGAGTTGGGGAAACACATATTTAATAAAGAATCTTTAGTGGGAATTATTAATAGCATTTACAAGTTGCACTGTAAGCAGTTATTAGGTCTTGTGCTGAAAAACTGCACAGTGATGAACATGCAGTTGACAAACAGGGATTTCCCCAGACACTGGAAGGATAGAAAATTTGGCAAATTAGGAAAAAAAAAAAGATTTGTGGCTGAATGAGGCTCTCACTTGCATATTGACTCCATTCAATGCCTTCTAGCATGAATTCTGAGGATGGAAAATAGAAGGTACATGGTGGATGTCTTGGAGGTAAAGTGGGGGGTCCCAATAATTAGGCTTGCAGCATCTCCATGCCTTTCAATAAAATCTGCTGGGTGTCATATCATAAAGGTTTGTATGTCACAGAAAATCCTCAGAGCCAAGAAATGTCTCCAGAAATCCTCAGCAGAGTTTAAAACATTGATTCCACCTGAAAGAAATAGCTATAGAATTAATAATGATACAAAAGCTAATAAAACTTCCTAAAGAGCTGCTGCAGAACTACATGAAGGACTCAGCATCACCATTTTTTGGGGTATTACAAATTTTCTGCTAGATACTTTTAAGCTGGATGTTCCTCACATGAAGGGAGTCAGGTACATAAACCTTGGTAAAATGTCCAGCACAGCAGAACCCCAATTGCAGTGTGTGTATTAATTTAAATATTAGGTAACAGCTTTATGATATCCTAAAATATACCCCAGGCAAAATAAGACAAACACCTCTGAATCTCCAGGGGAAGGGGGCTTTCCATAGAGACCATTTACTCCCCTAGTGAGGTGTTTATCCTCCTCCTTCATTAACACCCAATTAGCTCCCCAGCCCTCTCCCTGGTGCTGAGGGTTGCTTTCCAACAAACAAAACAGCCCCACAAAACAAAACAACAAAGGGCCTGACCCCAAAAAAACCCCTCAGTGTAATTAATTAACATAGGGATGGATTCCCAGAGAAGCTGAAAGGACAATCCCAGGGATGGAGGGATGCCCAGCTGAGCTGAGACCCCCAAGAGCCGCTGCCCACGAGGGCACAGCGACCCTCACGTGGGTTTATTGGCAGCACAAAGAGCTGGCACATCCCCTGGCACATCCTCCTTTGCCTCCTCCAGAGGATTCCCCTGGCATTCGTGTGCTGCTTGGAAAAGAGGCAGGAAATTCAAGCCAACTGCGTGTCTGGGGGTAGCTGTGAAATGCTACCAAAGCCTCATTTGCTAGTGGATTTAAATAGTCATTTAACAAATTAGGCAGGATTTTTTTAATATATATCATTGTGTTTTCTCAATACATTCTTTGCTGTTTTCTTCAGTCTTTATCATACGATCTTGGTCTTTCCCTTACTAGGAAATTTCATAAACAAATAACAGGGATTCCTTATAAACAGCCTGATTTAATAAGATGTGAGGAGGGCTATAAAACCACTCTAGTTCTATTATCCCTTTAAAAGTTGCCAAGTTATTCACCAAGGATAATTACATTAAGTGAATTTATAAAGTTGTATAAAATAAAAAGGGGATGAAGAATTAGAGAGATCTGAGGCCTTGATATTTGAAGAGAATCTCTCCTGGAAAAGACTAGTTAATCCCATAAAAATGTTTATTTTTGTTTATGTTAACAACACTCCTCATTAGCAAATATGTTTGGGGGTTTTTGTCCCTATTTCCATAAACAATTCACCAGAAATAGAACTGTCTGTTTTAAGCCCCAAACACTCCCTCACAATATTTGCATCCCAGTCTCCCACTGGGGCAGGGCACAATATTCAGATCCTGAATGTTGACTGAAAAGAAAATGGGAAAATAATTTACTTCTTTTCCTGTAAAAACCAGCCTGAAGTGTGATAAAATCCTGTGATTTTCACAATTTCCCCATCACAAACAGATGACGGTGTTCACTAATGGCACAAAGAGAAAAAAACCACTTTTCCCCAAATTTCCAAAGGAATAATATTACTTGTGGGTGTATTTATCTGCTTATTTAATGGGAGAGTATCCCTTTAAGTAAACTTGTCACAGCAGATTTATTTTGCCCCCATTGTCTCAGGGTGCAGCACAAAAGGTCCCGAGCCCAGGACAGCAAGCCTGGAGGCTGCAGCTCACAAAGGGACAGCCTGGGGCACAGGGAGGGAAGTGCTCACCACATCCTTCTGTTGCACACAGCAGAAATACAAATAACACTCGATTCAGAGGAATTATGAATGATGTTCGCATCAAACCCACTCAAATGGCAGTGTTCAAGCACTGGAAAAGGTAGTGGATATCAACTATATCATTATTTCCAAATACTTTATCATATATCTAAAAGTAACGGCTCAATTCGATGCCACTTTCATGGGAACCCATTTCATTATTTCCTTACTTTTTTTTGTTTTGTTTTTTTCCATCATTCTCTTCTGTTTAATGAATACATGGATTATGAATATTAGGTGAACAGTCCTTGCAACTGAGCACAAAGGGGAAATGATGCAGACAGCATTATGGTCCCGCTTCCTTTCCTTGCATTAGGGTGGAAATGAGATGCAGCAGGGATTACGCTTTGTTTAAAGCTGTGCCTCTGCCTCTAAAGGAATATATTATACAAATCTCCTAATGCTGTTGAAATTCCCCAAAACTTGATTGTGTCAGACATAATGTGGCAATGAGGTTCTTATCCCTACCTTATGCCGAATAAATATCTCATATCAGAGAGTCTAACCTTGGCAAAGCATGCTCTGGGGAGCAGCCCTGCCGTCAATAATTCATCGTGCTGGTGCTGGGAAGGTGCATTCAGCAGTCCCTGCCATTACACAGGATGCATTAATGCCCACACAGCCCCAGCCTGGGGAGCAGCAGGGGGAAGGGGACAGCACAAGGGGACCCTCTTCCCTTCAGGCCCATTAGGAAAAAAAACCACCTTGGAATTATTCAAAGTAGCAAAGCAAACAGAGCCCCTCCTTGGTGGGGTGGTGATCAGATTTATTTGGAGGAGGAGAGCACGTGAAATGCAGATTTGTACACATGGATGTGCTACAGGGGTTGGGGGGGTGTTTTTGCAGCTCTAAGACACGCAGGGGGAGATTCCCTGATCCAGCACAGAGGGGATGACACTGCTGGGAATCCAGAGGAATGCACTGATGAATGAGGCCCCCAGAAGTTCACATATTAATCCTGCTACTGTTAATCCCAAAATCCACACCTTTGGGGGCAGTGATGCCTCTATGAGCAAAAATACAGGTGTTATTCAAAGGAGCTGGAAATAAATAATTCTCTGATAGCCTTAAAGATGATTGCAGTTTTAATTAAAGACAAAATGATAGTAGATTTCAATGCAGTTTGGGGTCTTTTGCATTCCTATTTGCTCTTTCACTGTTATGGTTTTAATGATTTAGGAACCAGAAGAATAACTAAGAAACCCAACAGTCATTATCTCAAATAATGAGACTTTTTAATGCAAAATCAATGTTTGCTATAATGAAAATAGATTCCTCAGCTCCTGCAGGGTGATATGTACAATTCTTTTCCACTGTTAAATGGAATGTGATTGCTTATTTTCACCAACATGATAAACCTTTTGATTCAGGAGTAAAGATGAAATGTCAGAATTTATTTACTGATATTAAGCATATGTATTTAACCAGAAGCTCCCACCACATGATTGAAGCTGAGAAAACTGGCAATAATTTTCTGTGAACTTTCAGAAGCTTGAGGAATAAATGTAAAATTTCCAGCAAGTAATGAAAAAGCTCACTCTGGGAAAAGAAATGGTCTGGTTGCATTCCAGCTTCTGTTCAGATGGTTGACCAAACTCCTAATTTATGTCAAATGAACCAAACTCAAAAGCTAATAAAAATATCCTAAGCAGGCTTAATGAAGTAAATTAAAACACCTCTTTCATATCAACATATCCAAACTTCTTTCAATGCTGAGGAAATTATTATTATTACCATAATTGTGATTTTGATTATTATGATTTAGAGTCAATGCCTGTATTTATAGTCATTTTTGATCTCTGAACATTAGGAAAAGCACTCATATTAATACTTCAGAGTCCTGCTCTATTAAGAGCCCAGATGATGTGAAAGAATGAGTGAAACCTTGACAATCCTGTCTTTGGGGGTTCTAACTGAACAAACTCCTGAGGAGAACTGGTGTCTGCAAATCCTGCTCTTCAATAACAACAGGACATGGGTAAAATATACAGATTTATCCCATTCTGTTGGCTGAGGCTTCGTCCATTTGCAGAATTACTCGTGGACACTTCTGGAGCAATAACACCTATGAACTAATTTAGTCACTTGATGGGAAAGCCTCAACAACTAGAATTATACAAAGAGCTCCTACAAGCACTTGTTTTCCTTTTGTGATGTTTCCTTTCCTTTCCTTCTTACTAATGGTAGATTTTCATGGATCTTGGAGGAATGGAACTGTGTGTGGATGGCTTATCAGTGAAAAGCAAACTGCAATCCACACAGCAGTGGAACAGCTTTTCTCCTCCTCTTTCTGTCTCTTTAGCATTGAGGGGTTTGAAAACCCAGCCTGCATCTTTTCCCATCTGCAGGTGTATTTGCTGCCAGCTCAGCTGAAGGCCCAATCAGCATACATAAACCTGGCCCCTGAGCAGCCTGGGCTGGTTGATGCAGAGATTAGGATTGCTTTGAATTACACATGCAATCAGAACATTTCATAGAGCAAATTGTGGTCATTTTGACAACTATACAGCAAGCTTAATTTCAGGCCCGAGTATACATGATATTCAGAAATACAATGAGGTAATTTAACATTTTAAAAGGGGAGTATATAGTATGGATTAGTAGAAAAATCATGACACTCACAAACTTGTTCTAAAGAGGTATTGTTCCTTTTCCTTCAGGAAAAAAACCCAACAAAACACCAAAAACAAAACAAAAAACCACCACCAGTTTCTATTAAGGATAAATTAACCATTAAAGAAGAATTCCATTGATGGACAATTCATACTGGAAATCTAGTTTGAACTTGGAAAAGAAAGGCAGGGGAAAGAGCGAAGGAAAGAGGAAGGAAGGGAATTATCAACATTATTTTCAGCAAAAATACAAAATATAGCCCCACACCAGCTCCTTCCAGCACACAGAGATGCTGGACCAGTAAGAGGTGAGTGCCAGAGAGGAATATCTAGGACAGGACATGGTGGTTCCCAGGACTTCCCATGGTCAGGCTGCTCTCAGCTGCACAGCTCTCACATGAGAAGCATCAATGGGTTTTCATTCATTTCTGCCATCCAATCCACTCTCTCCTTTCAATGAAAGATTGGTGTTAAAAGGCATAAAACCTAAACTTGTTTTATAAAACTTGTGGTTCGGAATTACAGAGAATTTTCCGCATTTTGATTGATAGCAACATGATCATCTTAGTCTGATTTATCACTTATCATTTTATGCTCCTGCCAAAAAGGGTTAAAAGTCATCCTTTTCCAAACATTTATTACCTGACCTTTTCATAGCTAATTTTACTAGCCTGACAGATTTTTAGAGTTTTGCATTCCTTAAAATGCACCATGTAGTAGCTGGAATCTTCTAATTTCTTCAAACTCTGCTTTCCCAATTATTTATGTAAGAGCTGTGTAGATAAGCTCTCCATTCTCACCTAGCTCAGTGATGAGAGGAAATGGCCTTTTTAGAGTGTCTCTGCTTTTTAAAGCAGATAGAAATAATAAGGTTGACAAAGGAAAAAGGAAAATTAGGCATTATGAGGGTAATAACTTAGAAAGTGTCAGATTCAGAATAATTGAATTCAATGACATTTAATGCTACAGAAAACAATAGCAGCAGCCCAGCTGCCCATCTGATTCATGTCTGGTTCATGTTTAACAAAACAAGGCTAAGGGTCATGCAGACATGAGTCCCATAAATAACCTGGTAATGGGATTTCCAAACAAGCTGTCCTCAAAATGGGTTTTTGTCTCACAGAAAGAATATTAAAATGCAAATGGATTCGGGCTGTGTCCTCATAAACAACCGTGTTCATTTAACCTCTGACCTCAGCGTTTAACTGCCCATTGCAGCAATTTGTACAGTATTAGCCACAGCATGCCACTCCAAAGTGCTAACTTTGAGAGGAGAACACTAAATGAATGGGTTTACTCTCGGTGATGCTCAGTTAACCATGTCAAACTGACTTCAGAGGCATGAAAATATTGGTTTAGAACTTCCCTTGGGGTAGCTGACATTTTTTGCCAGGGGGGATAGAAGACATGCCAAGGAAGGTCCTTTGCACCATTATTGGTTGTGCAATGTTGTGTCGCAGCTCCAGGCAAGACCAGCTGGAGCATTTTGGCACCTGCCCTCACCTTGGCCAGCACCCAGGACCACTTGGGGAAGCACTTTGTATCCTACAGGGCTATGCCAGGATATTCCCAACACTTTTCTAGAGCAGGATATTCCAGGCATTCCCTGCAGCACCTCCAGTCACGTTTTTATAAGAATGTTGTTCTTTTTCTCACAATATTGAAAGGAGCTCACCTGCCTGACATGAACAATGAATAAATCATTCTGTGTTCAAACTCAGCCACACCTCTCCTACCTGATACTCCTCAGGGGGAGACCTTCAAATGGACTGTGGGAGCTTGTCTGACCACAGACAATGTCCAATTAAAACAGCAATAAGCAAAATATCTGGTGATTGCTTCCAGTCAAAAGTATCATGAAAACCACAATAAATGACCAAATTAAAATATGAAGGTTTGCTCTTAACAACTTGTTTCAAAAGGAATGAAATTAATCTGCTTTGAAAGCATGTGGCTTTTGAGAAGGGTCAGGGTAAGAGCCCCTTGGCAGTGAACTGGATGTCACCGAGGGAAAGGAGCAGTTGGGAATGTCAGAGTGCTCTTATCTGACAGGCTGAATGTGTTTCCTCATCGCAAATCTACCATTCCAAATGCTCACAGAACTTCAGGGTTTATCAGGGATTTGTAACTTCTAGAGAAAACCACCCACAGTTGAGAGTGGATCTAAAAGTTGTTTCCAAGTTTGCTGCACAACTCGGTGATGAGGAGGGAACAATCTGAGCTCACAGTGTTTAGAAAGGCAGGGTTATTCTCATGGTTGCTGATGCTGGATCATACCCAATGGTGTTATCAGTTGATTATTCACGTGGACTGATTTTTCATGTCAGTTTTGGATTTAGGCTTTTTCTCAATAAGTAAATTCCTTCCCATAACCAGCTTCTTGGGGGCAGTTTCAGGTCCTGCTCATTGCAAATCATTGATTTGTCTTATTTTGCTCACACTGACTGGCAGTGAAGTCCCTGAATTCCCAGAGTTTCAGCTGCTAACATTTTTCTGGAATGTGTCCACTTCCTCATCCAAGAAGCTCTAAGTGATGACTTCTCTCCTAGAAGAGGTGGTAATAGGTCTCTATATCTCATCTCTTACCAACTTGCAATTTTCTTCTTCCACATTAAACTCTGAAGGAAAATAGAGGAGAGGCCTTGGGCTGCTCAGTGACTCTCCCAGCACGGTGTGTATTAAAGATTTATGTTTAGTTACCTGCACCACTGCCTTAAAAGTCAAATCTAAGGCCAGAAAAGTTAGAACTGGAAACTTTTCTTTTCCCCCTGCAACGGGCTGAAAGCCCAGTCATTAGAGCTGCGATCGGTCTAATCCAGAGCATTTGTTGCTGCTAATTATTACGGACAAGCCTCTTTATTGAACCACATCCTTTTATCAACATTAGGATGCATGAGCCGGGGCTGTTGTTTTAAACGCACTCATTAACCACACAAATCAGCCCTGTTGACAGAGCGCTTTTGAATTAAGCATCAGACTGTAGTCATTGGACAAGGAGCAATTTATAATGCCATTAGCAACACTCGCGAAGGTTACAGGCATCAAAAATTGTTCAGCCGTAATTATTCTTAATGGATACAAGGAATAAACTGACGCAGGACAGCTTTTTCATTAGCTTTCAATCAAGGCTGATGGCTTGGAGAAATGTACAGTAAGTACATTTTGGGGAGAAATAATGATGTTGCAGCACCTTTCACTGGAAAATGCTCTCAGTTCAGAACTTAACTTTTAATAACCTTAATTTGATATAATTAAGAAATATGATTTGCTTTGAAGATTTTGCAATGAATTGTTCTGGCTGCTGGTTAACCCTTTTTCAAGTATTCAGCCCAAACATGATAAAAAATAAAAATAATACTCTTCAGATTCTCATGGAAATCATTAGACTTTTGATTTCCTAAAGCCAGAGGAACAAGGACAGATTTTGAAAGTGACCTCAGAGCACTTAGAGAATGAAGGGAATTTTGCAAAGTTTATCTACTCCCCGAAAAAGCACCAGCACATGCACAAAGTTCTCCATGAAACTCAGTCACAGATTCATAAACAGGTGGTCCAGCACATTCTCACAGGCAGAATGGTGAAAATAAAAATAGACCAGTTTTGAACTGAGTTTGATACATTAACCTATTTCCAAAAAGCAAAAACCTTCATGAATTGGTCCTCTCTTCACATCCCATCACAGCTGCTGTTGACAGTCCATGTCTCTCAGGAACATCTTTGTGCAACAAAGATCTTTACAAAAAACAAGCTTTCCAAAGACTGAGTCACAACTTTTAAACCCCATTTTTATAGTGATTGAAATGGTCAAGTGTAGAGGATTCAATCTTCTACCAACGTGTGCTCATCTTCACTAGGCTGTTCTCTTATACCAACCTTCTCTTCCATGCTCACCATCCTACTCTTCTGCCTTCAAAAATCACTATTGCTGCTCATCTTTCCTTTGCATATTAATTAAAACACAGGCATTGAACCTGCAGCAACAGGATTGTTATGAATAATTGCCCTGGTTGAGTTTATCTGGTAAATCTGAAGATGACCCCCGGTGGAAGAGCCAAATGGTGAGTTTTTAATTTAGGAAGGTCATTTTCAGGTTTATGCTACGAGTTTGAAAGTATTTTTTCTTTCAATAAAATAGATTCTGCAGTCCAGCTACAATAACAACATAATATCTGATTCTAATGCTCTCTTCAGCTGTTAACAATGGATGGGATAGAGGTCCTGCTCCAGTCTATTAGAAGAATTTAATGACCATTAAAAGGCAAGCAGAGATTTGTATCACTCAGTTGTTCAGTGTCATTGTTCCAGTCTTCACAGTGGAGAAACAGCACATTTCTTTTAAGTAAAATATTGCTGGGAACTCACTGCTTCAGCAATTACCTCTGAAACACATTGTTTTCTCAAAGCCATTAACATGTCAGATCATGGCAGTGCTTGACATCCAAACACGCCTTGGAGGGCTGCAATTCAATTTAAGGATCACCTCCTCTGAGCAGGCCAACCTGCAAATTTCACAAAATCCCCGAGAAATTCTCAGGGCACACTTTGATCATGCTGCTTCCTAAATTAAAAACAAAACTCTAAGTGTTAAACATCTTTAACAAGACATTAAACCTCTGCCATAATCCAGGAAGGGTCCCTTAATGAGTAATGACATATGTTGTGCAGGCAGTTATCTCCTAATGCTCAATGCTCAGGCAGTGCAAGGGAATGGCACAGTGTGCAAGAGGGATGTATCATCACTAATGAGAGGATAATTTGAAGCTGCTCTTCTGAGAACCCCAGAGGAGACTTTCCATTGCTGCAGGGCGGAGAAGGATGCAATACACCATCTTAGCACGGGAAGAATGGGAAGTGACAACGTGATGGAACAAAAGCTGAGACAGGGACAGAAAACGGGCTTGGACATTGGGAGGGTCCCTGAAAGGGTTTCCTTCCCTTATTCCCAAAAAAAGTCTTTGTGCAAATTAGTCATATCTCCTTGCTCTTTTCCACCCAGCTGGCCACCTAATGGTCTACCAGACACTCTGGGATGGGTACAGGGATGCTGGGAATACATAACATGCTGCAAAAGGGGATGAGGTGGGAAAGGTGAGAAGTGATGGCTGAGGGCAATGCTCAGAGGAAGAAAAAGAATCCAACTCCTCTTCTACAGAGAAAAAAAATAAGCAGAAAATTCTTCAAAATTACATTTTGAAGTTATTCCCCTCATTTCTTAGCATTTTCTTCTTTCAGCATGTTGTACTTAGTCATTGTGTTGGCAAGACTATGAACTCTGCAGGGAAGCACAAGGTGAAAGAGAGGAGTTTTGCAGATAACAAGCAGATCTTAATGGTAGGGGCAGAAAGTCAGGAACACAGAAATAGAATCGGGGAGGAGAAGAGAAAAAAGAGCTTCCAATCACAGAGAGCCCTGGCTTTTTGTGGGGCTGGGGAGAGCAGGGAGTTTCTGACCTTTCAGCTGTTACTGCCTCCTCATTCTAACTGAGAGACGTGCCTGGGCAGGGAGAAACCTCGTGAGGTGTGATGTGGTCACAGGACAGCCTCTCCTGGCTCCCAGATGAACTGCTGCAGACTCAGCCAGGTTATTAATTCCATACTTCTTCTTCCTTCTGGAAACTGTGGCTGGGCAGAAGCAATGACATTTCCAGGTGACACAAACATTCAAAGCCATCAACTGTACAACATCCTATAGATGATGTTTGCATTTATCTCTGCCACCCCCTCCTTTCTCCCCTCACTCAGTAGATGAAATTTTGTATTTATTCTTGACTATTTATTCCTGGGGAGGTTTAGATTGGATATTAGGAAAAATTTCTCAGCTGAAAGGGTGGCCAGGCATTGGTACAGTGTGCCCAGAGAAATGTGGGGTCCCCATCCCTGGGAGTGTCCTTGGGGACAAGGGTTAGTGGTGAAGACAGTGGTGCTGAGCTAATGGCTGGGCTCAGTGGTCTTAGAGGGCTTTTTCAGCCTTAATGATTCTATGTTGATTCCCAAAAATAATAATGCAATGAAAAAAAAACCTATCAGAATTTAATAAGTCACTTATTATAAGGAGAATTAACCAGGAAGAAGACAATGGGCCTGATAATTTTGCACACCATTTCTTTATGTAAAAAACTGTTAAAGTCCACAGAACCAATTAATGCCCACACATTCTATTACTGGTATTTTCATGGAATTCTAATGAATTTATGTCCTGAGCAGAGGGACTGGCATGCACCAAAGCAATGCACTGCTGGCATCTCTTTAGTCACTAATCCCTTGCTCTGCAACACAGCTTTGCATACAGAGATGTCAAACTTTCTGCTCTCACTCTCTGGCTGAAGGCAGAGGAGCCCCTGCCAGGGAAGGAACACATGGCTGGGAAGGGAGAGGGGATTCAACCAAACACACACTTGAGTCAAAACCTGCCTATGATTTTACACACTCAAGCAAAATTGTCATTCCCTGTCCAGCACCTTTTTTACTTTGGTGTGTGTTGGATTGTATGATCAGGGTTTTTTAAGGCTTATCATCAGGGATTTAAGAGGAAAGCTGCTGGAGACCACTTGTAAATGCTTCTTGCATTCCTGAAAAGGCCTGGCTTTGGTGACAGAGTAGTATTTAATAATCATCGATACGAAATGCGTAGCTTAGCCCTCCTCCCTTGACCCTTCCCCTGATGTAAAGACATCTGCAAATTAAGTGAATAACAACCAGTTTGAGCCGTTGCCATTTGCTGAAGCAGGCATTACTAGATCTCACCTGATTGTTCCTGCATTTAAAGCAGGGGAGCTGCTTCCAGAGACACTGAGGACTTGGCACTGCATTGGCAAAGCTGTGAGAGGGATCAGAGTTTATCAAACTGCAGCTGTTAAACTTTGTTTTTTGGTTGTTAAAGCCATAAATCTGCAGCACCCCGAGCTCTGCAGAGAAGGTCTTTGAGGTGAAGCCCAGCTAGTCTGTCCCCAGCAATGGGCAAGAGGAAGAGCTGAAGGACAGACTTACTGAGTGGTGATTCTTTTCCCAAATTTTTTCTCTATCATCTAACATTTATCAGCCTGGGGGCTTCTTGAGCTAAAGGTCATGAGTAGCGAGAAGTTCTACAGCCCCCAGTTTTGTCCATGGTAAGGAACCACATCCCCCAGTGCCCTGCAGGTTGCTCAGGGACAGGGACAGGGCACACCAGTCCCTCCCAGCCTCTCTCTGCTGCTCTGCCTTGTTTCTACTGGTGCCTTTTCCTGGCTCACTCTGTCACTGCTCACACAAAAGCCATGTAAAGCCCCTGCCTTGTGTTGGTGTCATTCCCTGGTTCATTCCCAGTTCTACCATGGCCTTTTTAGATGGGATCTGACACTGTGCAATGGTCACTGTGCTGGAGACCAGACTCTTGTTCTCTGTTACACCAACCCTTTTTCACTTCACTGCCTGGTTCTTTCCCAACAGTTTCATCAATTGGCAACTGTCAATTGCTGGTTTGACATTTCACAGGTGCAGCTGAGATAGCTTCAGCATCTCAGGCCTTGGCAAGAGCAAGCAGCTCAGAGCAAAATATTTTTAATGTGGAGTTAGGATTTTTTTTTAATTTATTTTTTTTAATGCATCAAATGCATCACTTTAAAAATTAAACTTAACTAAGTTAAAAATTGTAATACATAGGAAGTCAGGTGACTCATGAAATACAGACTCCAAACTCAGATTATTGATCAAAAAGTCCTCATCCTGTTTTAGTCTTTTTTTGTTTTGGCTTGGTTTTGTCCTGTCACCTGATTCCCCAGTTTCCTGATGGACGGCCCTACTTTAAGCAGGGAAGAGTTAGCTCCTTTATCCCCTGTGTGCTGTACAGCCTTCACCCCCCTCCCAAGCAGAGAAACAGCAGGGGGACTCAAACACTCATGGGGGCAGAAAAAAATGACAAGAAACCCATCTTTGTTCCGGGCAGACAGTGCGAGGTCACGTTACTATGGCAGCCTGAACCATTTCCCCTCGCTCTGCCTGGTAGTTCAACTCTGCCCAGAGTTTATTCCCTGGGAAGCCCAATCCAGAGCTCAGGCTGGGAGTGGGGGCAGTGGGTTTAGAGGTCAACAGCAACGTGACAATGGCCTAGTCAAGAGAAAAGAAAGCTATGATATAGCAGAATCAAAGAGTCAGTTCACCAATCACTGGGGGCTGGCTCGTAGAGAGAGGTTGGAATTCATCCCCTCCCTTGAGCCCAAAGTTCCTGATTTAGCTGTGCTGTGCTCAGCAGACAGAGAGCCTGAACGCTGGACAGTACAGATGACAGTGGAGCAAACAGGAGCAGGGAAGAAGACAATGCTGACAGCAAAACTGGGCATCACATGCCCAGTGCAGGGTCTTATTTACTAGCAAAATTACTGGCACATTTGCAGGCATCTTAGACTAGGGCAATTCCTTTTCCTGCATCATTCCTTGCAATTGTGAATAACATGCCAACAGAATATAAATCCTCCACAGAGAGACTGCAAGAAGAGAAGCAGGATAAACATGTGTTTGTATGTATGCATGCACCTGTGTGTATGTAAATTCTCCAGTAAAAAGGGACAGGCTTAGACTCTAAAATATTTTAAAAGAGCAAGAGGTAAAACTTACATACAAGTTAAAAACTTGCACTTCATAAACCTTAAGAAAAATAAAGAATCATGGTTGGGTTTCTTTCACTTGGCAGTCCAGGGAAGAAGAAAAAATAAAGACCAGAAAGTAAAGAAATTCACTATTAAAACTGGCCAGAATAAAGATCTGTGAGATCAAGGTTGCTCAGGTCTCTCTGGTTTCTACACTACAATCCTGGGAAATAAGGAAATGTGGAATTTCAACAGAAGCACAGACATTGCAAATGACTCAAGGAAAGCAATAAGTGAGACACCAAAGTGGACAACTGTTTTCTAAATACTCACAGGCATTAGTCCCAACCAAAAGATTTACTTTTCTCTTAAACAGAGCTACAAATATTTTCATCATCCAGCTAAAAGGTCTGAAGCTCCTTTTAAATCCAGCAGCACTTCAAATGATGTAGAGAATTCTACTAATGCCCCAAATATGTGAGAAGACCATAATGGCACATCCTTAACTAACAGCCCATGGGCAGAGCTCTATTTCTGGACAAGGGGAAATTGCTACTACATTACACCAAGAAACATTTCCAATCAAGGAGGAAAGTACTGTAAGACAGATTAAATACAGCAAAGAGCTGCTGTTGAAAAGCACTAAATTTATTAAGATAAGACACTGTAGATCTGTCCACTTATGGTGCAACATTGATTTAAAAGACCACTCCATTCTCACTGGAGCTCAGATACTTAAGTGATACTTAGGCCTTTCAGCAGTTCACATTACAAGGACTTCTTCCACCCCTCCCTCAATATTATTCCTTTGATCTGTGACAATAAAGCTCATGTACATGAAGGGATCTGTTGCGTAGCTTGAATTAAGCCATTTAACCTCCACCGAAATCCCATCAAGAAAAATCAATCCAGACTCAGCTTTATACTACAGAAACTAAACCATGAATGGTACCTGAGCTAGGCAGCTTAAAGTTATATCAGGTACATCTACATTGTGCTGTAATCATTTCTGTGACTGCAGGGTAGACATCTGGAGCCTCTGGAGAATTACTGTCAAGGCCTCAGCAAAAACCTGTCCAATGCTTTTGTGTAGCAGATAAATGCAAAGGGGGATTTGCCCAGAGAGAAAGGTGTGACTGTGCAAACTGGCACAGTCCCTGGAAAACCCCAACATGTATTCCTTATTTCCCTATCTGCAATGTGAAAAATCACTGTCCTGTCCTATCGGAAAGGGAATGGCAGCTGGGGAGATTTACAGACCCAAATCCTCTCACCCTGCACAAGGGAGGGTGCAATGGGATGAAAGGAGCCTGGAGGTTATTCCACAGGGAGCACCCCAATTATAAAGGGGAAAGGAGGTGCCTCCCAGTTTCAGGCTGCAGCACTGATACCTGCACTGGCAGCACAGTGGATGGCTTGGATGGTGTAAGACAGTCCCTGCCATGGTCACCTCTGCAACTCAGTGCAGGGGGAGAAGGGAGGGAGCCTAGAGGGACATGAGCTTTAGGGACCCAAGTCAGCTGTTACCTTCACATGGCACCTTCTTTCATGCTCTTATTTGGAACAGAATAGCACAGCTCAGCTGGGAGGGAGATACAGTGATCCTCTACTCCAACAGATCTTACTCATCAGCAGAGGTGGAAAAGCAAAGCCTCATTTCACACCAGAGCAAATTGCACTGTGAGAGGAATAGGTGGATTTTCAGCTCTGAAATGCATAATGGAAGTAATTGGCCATCACTTTCCTCAAGGAAGACTGCAAAGATTCATATCTACCCACCTGCAAAATAAAGAAACTATTTTTCTTAATTCCCTATTGGAAGCTGCAGAATAATTTACATTTTTCAAGTAGTAAACTGCTGAAACTTAATTTCTTGAGAAAGTTTTATCATTTTCTGTAGTTACCAAATGCATAACAGAAGGATTAAACCAGCTGAAACACTAAGTATAAAATCTATCTCTGGTCAAGCCACAAAACAAAGATAAATAATGTAGGTCTGGGGCCAAATTATCTTCAGGAGGATCAGATTTCTTTACTGAACATGCAGGATGCACAGAAGTCAGCAGGAGGCATTTATTGATCAGCCATTGACAGCACTGTGCCCCCAAATGCACCATGCCATCGATGAGGTTTACTTGGCCAATGTGCATCTCTAAGCTCCTGTCTCCTACAAGGGAACACTACAATGGCTTTTGGAGACAAGTGGGACCAGAGAACATAAAGACATAAAAAGTCTCCCTGACAAAGGGCCCAGGGCAGCTGTGCTCAATTCCTAGCCTGAGAGAGGCAGGGATAATCTACTAATCCTGAGCAGAGTGGCACACAGTGTGCCTGCCACCCAAGCTGAGCTCCAGAAAGGTTTCTGTACAAGAAAAGCAGCATCTTTCCCTTTGACATCAGAGGTCATGGGTGCTGTTTCATCTGGCATTGGCTGGGAGTGGAAGTTCTTTTCATCATGAGCATTCTTTTCCCCTGCAGGATGAGTCTGCTGTTTTCTGAGAAGGATTTATTTTCAATTTCTCTCTAATTTTGAGGAATACAGGATTTAGAGGAAATGAAGCAATTTGGTGCTCTAAGAGCCTCCTTTCATCTTTTTGTTGCGTTCTGAAGTAATTTTGCTACTTTGCATTTTAATGAGTAAATTATGTCAAACTGATCCATTCTTAAGGATGGGCAAAACATACCTCTTACCTAAAGGTGTGTTAAGCAACTGAGATAAGAACCTGCTTTAGCTGTTGCTCCCAGTCCAACAAGATCTTTAAATACTCTGCTCAGTTTGAGGTAATTAATACAGAAAAGGTTGTTCCCTCTCCTTTTTATGAGCCCTGTTTAAATACTGGCAGGCTGCAAGGAGGTCTCCCATCTTCTCCATGCTGAACACCCCCAGCTCTCTCAGCCTGTCCTCCTAAGAGAAGATCTCCAGCCCTCTGATATCTTTGTGGCTCTCATCAAAAACCTAGAAATATTTTTATTAGCAGTAATTTTCTAGAGAAATAGTTTGGCTTTTTTCCCTTATCCTAAAAAGAAAACCAAAAAAGGGTCATCCTTGTTCTCACCACCTGCAGACTGTCCTGGCAACTGACCAAGAGTCTGAGGGTTGTGTTTAATTTGCGTAAATCAGAGCTGATTACAGTTACTTTCCTCATTAGTACACTGAGTACTGATTAATAATCGGCAATACCCAGAATGTGCTGATGCCTTTGTAAGGGGCTGGATGCCAAAAATGGTTCTAAAAACAAAACTCCACAGTGCTCCTGCTCAACACTCAGAGAACAACAACCTACATCACAATGCAGTCTTTGCTCTGGAAGGAAGAGAAAATCCTGAGGTTTCTTTAGTTCCTACAGGACACATCTTCATTTTAACCCCTGGTGGGAGGTGCAGAGGTGTGAGCTGCTTTTGTGTCCCATCTCACTCCATAAAGATGCTTCACCCAAAGTTCTCAACACCCCTGACTACAGTGACAGGTCCTGCCACCTGAATCTTCTGCACCAGCAACACAAAACCCTGCCAAGAGGAGCAAACTGTTCCCTTCTTGCCCTTGCTGGACAGATGCAAGGAGCTCGTTCAACACAGCACAGCTCCCGTTTCATTATGACAATATACATCATCAGCCAGCATATTTATTGCTTACACAGATGTGAGTTTTTCCTCGTGAAAAAAATTGATTTATCTATCTGATAATTAGCAAACTTCAATAATTGCAAAAACCTCTTAGCAATCAGTTGACATTTAATTAACATACAATAACTGTCTTATTAAATCTCCATTAAATACCTGTTAGAGTTAATTAAAACCCATGTGTGGGATTCCATGATTCCTGGGGAAGCCACATTATAGTTAAACAGTGAGCTGCCTGGAACAGAGTTGCTGCTTATTTCTGTTTTTCTAGTTTAAGGTAAGGGCAGGACTATGTTTCAGATTCTAACACTTTATTGTCATGTAAAAATAGGATGTGAAAACATGAATGTAAAAACACAAAATGCTTTAAGATTGTCAGCTGGACTCAGTTACAAACTAAGCCTGTCCCAAGTCTATAATGACTCTTGTGTTGCAACAGATCTTTAAAAACCATAATTAAGTCTCATGTAGAGGGACAAATGAATGGTCCACCATGTTCTTTCGTATGTCATTCTAAGAAGATTATTTGGAACTAGCAACATTTTGGTTTAAATTAGTTTCCTTACCCTCTGAGACCTATTCTGCTGGCTTCTGCTATGGTAAAAGCATCCTCTGTGTGATTAGATAGGCAAAAATTGGATTATACAGAAAATTTCCAAAACATTAGGCCAAATAAATTATACATGGGTTTTTCTTCCACTCAGCCCACTCCAAGCTGATGATAAAATAAAACCCCCAACCAATCAACCAAAGGAAAGCCCAGCCTTTTCCTCTTGCAAGAGGCAAAAATGCAAACATTGAGCACCACTGTTTAATCTGCAGCACATGAACAACTTTGAGCAAGTCCAAGACCCTTTAAGATGGAAATCAAAGTCAGAATAAAGTCAGTTCACAGGAAATACCAACAATAAAACTCTGGGAATCCAGCTCCTTGTTGTTGACCTAGCCTTATGGTATTCAGGACTTCTCTTCTACATACAGTGATTTTCTGAACACCTAAGCATATGTATAAAAGTGAAATCAAATGATTGCCTCAGACTTGACAGAACTGCTGAACTAAGAACCATGCACTGTCCTCTATTAAAGGGCATCACCTTGAGAAGAGAAAGCTCTGTAAATGTTGCTTTAAAAGTTAGTATTCTCTGCTACTGCCTATTATATGTATTTATAGAGGTACAAATAATGATCCTCTAAGAACAATGTCACTTAATCACATTTTATCTGACCCTTACAAAACCCAGAAATCAGTACTCTGACTTGTCAGAGCAGAAACAGAGATTTAGCCTGACCAAGGTACTAATGTATATCTAAAAAGGGATCTTGGTTTAGAAAATAACAAGACAGACTCTAAAAAGGAAAACAAACCCCTAGTCATACAGAAAATCCTGGGTAAGAGTGGGGGGCAACACTCACAGTAATCTCGGGACATTCAGGTTGTAATGAGAGCACTTGATGCATTATTTGACTTAACTTTAGTCTGAGGTCCCTGAATAATTAACCTGCTTTGTTTCAAGTCATTTAAATGTCCACATTCTGCTGTTTATGAAACAGGATTATGTTCTACAAAATAAAGTCACGCTGCTTCCAGAGCTGTACAGAGACTGATATGAAAAATGTTATTCATTATGATTCTTATGATTCAAGTATTTTGTTTAAAACAAAAATTTGCATTGCCATTTAGAAAACAATGTTGAGAGCAAGTATATTATCCTAACTATGAAAGAATACAATTTGATAGTTTTATATTGACATTATATCCAACATGTTATTGTTCATAAAAGCCTCAAATAAAACAGGTTAGGTTCTTTCATCAAATTATCTCTATTTAAATATTGAATGCATAGTTTAAAATGAATAAATTATTGCGTGATGTCAAATAGCAATTATGTAAAGATTTGAGCACAGCTAATGATACTGCAAATCATGATCACTGTTACTCTGCAACTGAAAAACCATAATGTTTATAGAAACAGAATCTACTCTCAAATAAACATTCAGCTTTTCCAGTTGTCCCACCAAGGATATAGAACATTTCTAGCACCCACTTGGTGTTATTCTCCTCTTATATTTCAAACCACACCTTTCTCATTCCCTCTTTTCTTCATGGCTGCATCTCTGCACTACAAACTTGTTTCTCTAACTATTAAGAAACATTTCTGCTGCTGGAAATTCATCTGTCACTTCACAAATCTTTATCAAAGGAAGAAATAGCAGCTTGTCTCAGTGAAAGAAAATAACTTAGAGACAAAACCAGTTTGCTCTTTGCTCCCACTGGGACAAACCAAGTAATATTTACCTCTGAGATGGTAAACAAAAGATTGGAAAGTATTAGAACTAATGGCTCTGTAAATAGGATATTCAGAAGAGAGGAATCCTGGTCGAATTGCAAGAAAATTGTATCCATTTTCAGCTGCCAATTTTTGATGAACACCCTGATTTTTTAACTCTGCATTTACAGAACTGTGTATGAGAGCAGCAATTCTGCCTTCAGCATCAGCATCTTTCTACATTATTGCTGGAGATCCTCCTGAAGGATTATCAAATCTCCTGCACAGAAACAACCAAGTTATTTTCTAGTAAGGAAAGGAGTAGACAAAGTAGGTTCTGCCTACTAATTAACATTATAGCACAGCAAAAAAACAACCCAAAGCTCATTTAGCCCACACTGGCTTGACTAAATACGTGAGCATCAGGGAGGTCAAGGGGAGAATTCACTTCAAACAACTGCAGACAACCCATGAGAAGTGGAAAGCTCTTCTGAAATCCCAATTTATTTGAAGATAAACTCACAACACCCAATTTCTGAATATTTTCTTCTCAGAAAACCTCCCTGGTGATCGATGCCCACAAAGGGCACTTCTGTGTTACAAACAAGCATTATTTCTGCACATCTCACCCCATCTCCAGACTGAAAACTCTCACTGGTGTGAACATTCCCCTTCTGTGATCAGCTCTAACTGGCCCATTGTATTTCATTTTCCTCTAGTTAGTGTATTATTTAAGAAATTTAAGTTGATCAGAGTTTGAGTTTCTGTCTTTCCAGCAATACCAGAGGACTGATAAACGCACTCAGAAAGAGGCAGTTGTGTAAAACCTTCCAGTGCAGGTTTGCATTCAGCCCAGATGGACACCAGCTCTTCTCACAGCACTTGCAGCGTAATTAGAATTCACCACTAAAGAAAAAAAAAGCCCCGAATAAAACATACAAAGATTACAATCTAAATACAATGTTGTTAGTTGAAAGAAATGAATGTAGAGTATTGAATGTTCAAAATTGTGTTGAATTAGATAAGCAAATCCCATGTAGACTTTGTTAATGATTCATAATCAGCTAATAAGCTCATCTCTAGTAGAATAATGATCCATGGACCTGGTAGCTCATTTATCACTATGTTTTACAACACCAGCAAAGAAACTAATTAAATCCCAGCATCATTACACAGAATTCCTTTTAATAGAGATACAATGATGCACTAGAGGCTACAGATTACACTGCAAATTGTACCCAGAGATTCTGGGCAGCAAGTTTTAATTAACATGTTAGCAAGAAGCTGCTCGCTTAAATAATAACTAACTAGGAAACATCTGCACACTCCAAAACATTGGAGGAAGGAGAGAGTAAGGAAAGGAGCGTGGTGTGAGGTGTGGAAATTGTAGATTTTCCTATCCACAGCAAAGAGCCGTTGCTGTTCACTGACTGCATTCATTATATCACACAAATGAGAAGGCAGAACTCGGGCTCCAGGTCGGTGGGGAAGATGCTGGCAGGGCATGCACAGCAGCTTATA
The DNA here is from genome assembly GCA_013396655.1 of Campylorhamphus procurvoides. NCBI lineage: Eukaryota > Metazoa > Chordata > Aves > Passeriformes > Dendrocolaptidae > Campylorhamphus > Campylorhamphus procurvoides. The sequence continues at coordinate 94,672 of WBMV01004546.1, forward strand.
AAAAGAAATAAAAATCTCCAGCCCAGGGCAGCTGGAGCCCCTCCCAGGACACAGAAAGGACTCCCAAGGCAGAGCACAAGAAGTTGTTATGTCATTTTGCTCATTGTGGGAGGGAAGACAGATGGGGAACTGCCCAAATGAACAGGTCCCTGTTGTGCAAGGAAGAGAAAAGGGGAGAAAGAACTTAAAGGGCAGCACAGAATGAAGAAAGACTCAACTGACTGAATAGTCCAACACTGGCATTCAAATGAAAGGCAGCTCTGATAGTGGGAAAACAACAGAGAGCAATCACTAATTTCACCTTTTACCCTGAACATCCTAACCTGGAGTAGAAAGCACACACAAACCAAACAGGGTTTGCCAGTATCTTTCAAATGCACATGTAAAGGAACATGAACCCCCCAAAATGGGGAGATGTTGTTAAAACTACTGAAAAAAGTAATTAAAAAGGCAAGACTTGTTGGTTTTACCTCTTTGTTTCCGAGAGTAATGATTACTCAGTGAAACACAGGCACAGTCAAGGTGGACTGGGTAAATTGCTCCATTCCTTTTGGAACCCTACTTTAGGATAAAACATCCAACCTTCAGGAAGAAGGTTATCTTTCCAAACTCTAGCCCAGAACTCTGCCTGGGAGCACAAGCCTGATTTTTAGATGCCTAAATCAGAAGAGATGAACACCATTCCAGTTACCTACAAACCTGGACTGTTCTGGCAAGACAGAGATAGGTAAAATAGAGAGTATCTGAGCCAGAGTGCAGAATGATGCTCAATGGGAAACTAAACCAGACATCAGATGTTTCATTTTTGCCTTTCATGTGAAGTTCAGGTTGCTACGAACTGTCACAATTGTTTAGATGAAGTTAAATTTTATAAAACATTTTGATTTCACTTAAAATGTTGTAATTTACAGTCCCTTCAGAACTGAGGGCTGTCAGTTTGCTGTGGAATTTGATGGAGGCTCCTGACTATGTAAAGAAAACCTCAGTGGATCAATTAAGAGCTGGAGACACCCAGGGATGGCACAACCCAGGGATGGCACAACCCATCACAGGGCACTTTGTGCAGAAAGCGCTGTGGGGAATGAGTTCATTTTTATCCTAAACTAGTTTTTGTAACTCTTTGGGAAAAAAAAGGAACATCCTAACTCTTTAGGATAGACAGACCCAGGATGCACAGGGTGTATCACCCATACACTGGGTATTTTCCTCTTCTTGAGGCACAGAATATATTATATAGTCATTTGGGCAATAAGGACCTCAGAAAAAAGCCCAAGAATGACATGTTGTCCCATATTTGCTTCTCCCCCCAGCCTTTCCCAGGTAAATACTCCCCAGCATGTCAGCTGCATCTGCCAATTCTTCTTTTCTTACCCTGTGGGCCCCTCTCTCCCATCAGCTCACATGGCCCAAAGGTAACAGGTCAGCACATGCTGCAACAGAGGCATCACCTGAGCAGCTTCACTGAGAATCTGCAGGACTGTTTCTTTTGAACTGCCAGATTTAAAGAAATGAGGGTGCTCAGCTACTTGTACAGCAAGAATGAGACCCAAAGTCTCGAGGTTCAGGCTGTGTAACAGAACAGGATATTCATACACACAACCACACTCACCATTTCAATCTATTTCAATTGCCCTGCCAGCTTATTGACTCCATCTGGGAATGGATTAGTTTATTCTATTTGTTATTAGAGGAAACAATAACCCCAAATTGAGCTATTGCTTATTCTTTACGTTCCAACTCAATTGTTCTGAACGCGGTGTTACTAGAGAAGTATCTCAGTTTTATTAAACATATCCTTCTGGGTGGAAAAACAACCATCAACACACAGAACAGCCCTTTCCCAACAAAAAGCATTTGAGTCAAACACTGACCTTTTTTTTCTGTCTGTAACAGAATCCTCAGCCTTTAACCAGCGAATGGGAAATAAATGAACCAGGAGAGTGTATGTAAGAGCCAACAGGTGCATTGGATACTGTGATTAATCAGAATAACCTTGGCATTGTGGGCTGATTTCTTTGTGAGTGTTTTTCCTTTAAGGTACTTCAGGCCCCAGAGTGACAATTCTTCAGCCCTGCTTTCCTTCTGTGCTGCCCAAATTACACCAAGTGGGATGGCATTGGGAGTTTTGATTCTACAGCCAGTGAACTGGCACAGAAGTTTTGTTGAATTCCCCAAATCACAGTGGAAGCCACTGATTTTGTGCTCACATTGAATTGTTTCTTGTTTTTAAAATAAATTTTAAAAAGAGCTTTTGAATAAAATGCGATTTTTCTTCACAAAACCCAAGATGCTTTTTTAATAGATAAACTAGTTTTCACATTCTTGTCTTCCATCAAAAAAGTCTTTAATTTTAAGTACAGCTCAATCTTAGAGCACAATCCTAATTCACAGTTAAGTAAATTAATGCCAAGGCGATTAGAATGCTTCTAAGAAGGCAGAATTTGGGGGTCAACAATGGCATTACTTTCCTTTTAAAGTTTTCTTTGTTTTCTCTTTCAGAGTTTTTCCTCATAATGCAAACATCCCTCTCCTTCCCTGCTCCCAGGCTCACATAATTTGCCTACATTCCTTACACACTGTATTTACTCCACGAGGAAGAACTTCCCAAATAAAGAAAAGCTCAAATAAATTACTTTTTCTCCATCAAAACATAATAGGCAGACCCCACAGCCCCTTTGTTGGATTTTAAAGGGGATTCTGGAGGAACAACGAAGCTCAGGTTTCGAGCAAAGGTAATTTTGAAAGGTGGAATCACAGCTTATGAAACCCTCCCGAGAATTTCCTTGATGTAAAGCTAAGAAGACTTTGTGATAATTTCTCAGGAACTGGCCTCATTCCAAGTTGGATTTTAAACACAGATTATAAAGCAAACACCATCCCCCACAAGTATTAAGAGAGGAGAAAATAACAGAATGGGGGCTGCAGGAATGGTCTCTATTGTGGGACAAAAAGCTGTCAATCAGGAGGGTTGACAGGCAGCAGAGATTGACAGACAGGCCCTCTCTCCTGACTTCAGTTATCTGGGGGAATGGGAAAAGTGCCTGCACGAACACGTTAAATTGCCAAAGTCATTACCAGTCACCAATTACCAAAGAAAAGATAACAAGGTGTATTTTAGAAAAATCGATGCAACAACATGCATTTCAATAAAGTGAGTTTTTCAGAACTTTAGAAAACAAAATGAACTATTTAGGGAATACATGATGGTTTTTTCATAGAATACCAAGCACTTTACTGTGCCAGCAGACTTTGGAGATTCATCACTATTCTCCCTATATTTTGTACTGGGGCCAGAGGTCAAGCAACAAATATTTCCTTTTGTCTCTTCTTAGGCTTAACCTACAGAAAAGAAGCAATCTCTGTATCCCAATGATTCATTCTGGGTTCTGTGCTTGGAAAGGCTACACTGCAAAAGACATTTCGGTTCCCAAGTGCATTTATTCGAGTTGCAAGAGTAAATTCTATTATGTGTTAATAAATTACTAAATAAAAGACCAAAGGAGCTTGATATTTACTGCCAGATTTGATTTTTTTCACTCACCCAGGCTGAAAAGGCCTCTCATGAGCAGTGTTGCACCCACTGCATTCCCTTCAGCCTGAGCTTGGAATGGCACTTTTCTCTCACATCGCTCTATTCCCGATTTTTCAGTAGCCATGGCCTAAATCAAGTGGAATGGAATTTATTCTGGCATAAAAATTAAGCAGCCTGCAACTAAGGCTGGGAGAAAATAAACTCTCTGCTGTGAAGGAAGGAGGCAGCTCCCTTGTTTTTGTCCCCTTCCTTCTGGCAGCACAATCGAGAGCAGGACAACCCTTTTCAAAATAAATAAAAGTATTCACTTAGTGTGAATTTGAGCGTACTTGCCTTCAGATTTTCCAAAGCTTTCATAGCAGTAATTAAATATCCCTCCAAATATGTTGAGCACAGAAAATGAATTAATGTTTTCTAGATTGCTGCCCACTTATTTTTCACTGAATTATTCCAAGTGCTTTCCTCCTTTTAATTTAGCTGGCATTAGGTGGTTCACTTTCAGGAGCTGCTTCCCTTTCCCTGGAAACAACAGGAGGTTTTCTATTATTGCTGTTCCAGCTGTGACCTCCAAAAATATGATTATGGCCCACAATGGATCCCCAGACAGCACTGGATTCAAAAGGGTCCTCTGAGACATCATCTCTCTCTCCCACCGTGTCCCACAACCACGACATCACCCAGATTTCATTATGGAAAGGATGGGAACTGCTGCTCCAGGATTTTTTTGGATACCTCCTCAGGATTGAGGTGATTTCTATTAATCTTTCTGACTTCTGTAACTTTTGTGGCCTTTTTAAATCACCCTGCAACCTGGTTTGATGATCCCACACGCATCTGATGCCCTGAAATCCCTGCAGCTCTCTCAGGTGGGTCTTTTGGACACCACACAGGAAGGAACTTGACCCTTCACCTCAAGAGCCACTTGCAGCCACGTGTGTCACACGTCAGACCACGTCTCTGTGCCTTCATCAAATCACAGAGCTGTAAATTGAGTTAGTTTGGAATGGAAGGGACCTCTGGAGGTCATGTAGAGCCAACCTCAGCTCAGAGCAGGTCTAATCAGATCAGCTTGCTCAGGGATCTGTCTGTGTCAAGCCTTAGGAACACCTCCAAGGAGGAAAATTTACCCCCAGGGTTAGGGAAAATCAAAAATAAATCTGTCTCTGGGTGGAATGGCCCACGTTCCAACTGTGCCCATTGTCTCTCATCCTATGACTGTGCACCCCTAGCAAGAACATTCCTCTGCCTCCTCTTAGCTCTTGGCTCTCTGGTATTAGAACAAAAATATTCAAAACACTTGCTTTTACAGGGAAGGAGGGGAAAAATCCAAGAGACTGAAAACATCTTGTGCAGACCTCTCAGAATACACAACTCAAGAGCTCAACATTATCTAACTACCTAAATTAAGGAGCTGAATCACAGATGAGGAACCACATTTTATCAGTAATCTTGTACAGGGGTACACCATTTCCTCACACCTTTAGTTTTAATGAAATCTGTGTGGAATAAAGACTAATTTTTGGGTGCCTTTGGGGGCAGATTTGCTTGCAGGGAACACTCGAAGCAGCCACAGTTCAGTTTAGAACATTGAAGAGCTCCTGCCTTTAAGGGGACTCATATTTAGCAGCACATTTCACACTTGTAGCACAACCTTTGCCAGCACTTCAGGCTTATTTGGAAGATCTTAATCTACACTCTTAATCCTCTTCATACCCAGGCAGGGTGACATTTGACTTCTGTACCTCTGCCTGCTTGCAGAACCCTCACACCAGATAATGTGATCACATCAAAACTGCTTTCCATACAATTATAAAACGTAACAGTCCACAGGAAAAAATGTAAAACCTCCAAAGCAGCTCAAAGCTAATTAATTTCTATTACTAGTGAAAGAAGAACCACTTAATGTGTCTTTTCTTATTTAAATTACCATTGACAGCACCTGCTCTTGTTTTTTATTCTTGGGAATCCTGCTACAATGCCAGGGTGCAATTTATGGCAAAAAGAAAAGAGTTATGATGCTCTGTTAAATCACTCAGTGGTCCATTACATACTTCAATAATCCTTCTATGAAAATTTAGGGCTAAATGGTGTCGTTGTGTTCAGTAATTAATTAGTTTGTTTCATTTATGGATACTTCATCTATATTGTTAGGCAATAATGCAGCTTAATGAACAGCAAATGCACAAGTCCACGTGGCAACCCTGTAATCAATATAAATGACCAACAGAACTGGAGTTAAAGTGGAAAGCAACTCCTGGCTCCCAGATCTTCCGATCTCTACTAAAAAATCATTCCAAGAATTTAACAAAAAGCAATCTTTTCTGGATGGGGACCTACAAGAACCTGCTCGCTTCATTAATGCACACATTTTTATATTGCCTTTATTTAGATATACCCAGCTTTGCATCTTTCAAGGCCACCTCCCCTGCCATGTGCTCCTCAAATCTGTGGCAAAGGAAAATACCCTTGCACTGAGTTAATGATTTAAATGTTAAGAAACAAACTTTGTAAAATTTTTTTAGTTTAACCTGATTACCTTCTACTGGCAGGACTCTCCCCATGGCTCAGGCTCACATTTCAAAGCCACCTGATGCCTCCAGAAACAGGATGGGATCTCTCTGTAGGATGTCAGTGAATATTTATTAACAAGACTGGAGGAAGCAGCCTCTATATTAATCATCTTCTGTCAAAAAAGAGAAGGCCAGCAAGCAACCTGTGGAATAGATCAATACCTTTGACTTTATTCATTTAGGGATGTTTAAGTCAACTTTCCCCAGTAGTGATTAATAAGAAGCTTGTCCACTGTTCTCATGGCAGTGGAGTTTTTGAGTTCTACACCGTGTTCTTTAATGCCAAAATCACAAAAAGATAGGGAGTCTACACCAAAGTTCCATGTGTCTGTCACACTCATGTCCTCAGGCAATTAAATTTGGCTAAAATGAGTGAAATTTCACAATTGTTATCAATATAAAGCAAATTTTAGAAATGCAATTGAACCAAAAGTTTCACTCGTTATTTTATGTTATTTTTTCCCTTTGTTCTTTTGCAATAAAGGCCCAGTCTGGACCATGACAAATCCTGTGAGCTCTGCAAACCCAGATGGGAAGTGCAGAAGGAAGATAAATGAAAGGAACCCAAACAAACCAAACCCTCAAAAGCCTCTGTGAGCAAACACAGAATATAACCAAGAGATCCACTCTGCAAGCAGAGTCTTGCAGAGCTAAGGAAGTTAATGCTGGAATTTCAGATTTAATCCATTCCTAAGCAGGAAGAGCAATCACTTTGGCCTTAACCTCAGCTTCGAAAGCACTGCTCTGCATACATGCTGCTTCAACACTTCTGGCTTGCAATTCAGCAGCAAATAATCAATATTCCAGCCCGTTCCCCTTGCAGCCTCCCTGACACACCACACTGAAAGCCACCTTCGCCACTGTTGACACCATTTGAAATTGCAGAACAGATTTTGCATATCCCCGGCTCTCAAAGAACATTTCTGTGCAATACAGAGGCTTTGCTGGGAATTTTTGGCAAGTTCTTGGTATGTGCACATCTGGTTCTGTCCTTTCCAGTGCTGTGACTCGTTCCTGTGCTTCCCAAAAAAGGGAACAGGGATGCAGTGCAGTAAATGCTGCACACACATGGAAACCAGACAGGGATAACATTTACCATTATTAAAGTAATAGTCTCTGTACTATTGTTTTAACAGGCTTTTTGAGCAGATTTTTTCAACTGATCAGAAGTCCAAACATTTTCTGCTATTTTATATTATGTTTTTATACTTCTGTTATTTTAATATGACGATAGGTGTACTGTCTTTTTACAGCTGGCATGTACTGGAGGCAATCTGCAAATATAATTCCATGAGAAAGTACTTTATCTTCATTCAGATAAGCTCTCTGCTATCTAGAACACTGCTGTAATGCCTGAACATCGACTGGGAGTTCATTAGCCAAACTTCTGCCTAACAGAAATATACTTGAAAATATATCTAGACAGGTGTAAAACAGACAGAATTTATCATCTCTGGGTTTTTTCAATAAAAACTTCTCAAACATACACAGAAAATGAACCATAGGAGAGTAAGATTTATTCTATTGCACTGCAAAATTCTACTTCAAAATTTTCGGGTCTTTTTATGTCCTCATTTTGGGACATCAGTGCATTTCCCGGATAAAAGTGATTACAAAGTGAATGTCCTAATTAAAGACAAGAATCTAGAGAGAGGTACAGGGGCAGATCCATTTGTTGTGTTCATTGAGCACATAAAGAGCTTAAAAACCCTGGTCTGGGTTGACTCTGGCTCCCTCTCAGCCACCTGAAAGGCTCCCAGTAGGCTTTATAAACACCACAGGTTTTTGGGGTAGCTGTTTCCAACCATCCTGGGATAACACTCAGCCTTTTTTGGGGGGACAAGCACAACTCACTGTGGCCAAGTCAGAATGTGTGAGCAATGACCAGCCTTTCTTGTCACAGCAAAACTTGGACAGCACCAGTGACCATTCCTGGGCTGTCTGTGGAATATTCAGGTCTGTACTCACCATTTCCTAAAGTCACAAGGATCCCCACATGTCCTTACAGTTCAGTAGGGAAGCTGCTCCATCTCTTTGCTCCATAGCTCTTAACACAAGGTCTCTGCCTACTCCACCCTTGCTCAGTGTGCAGGAGCTCCTGTGGATGTGGAGCTGCCCCACAGCTCCCCTCACAGCGTGGAAATGGTTAAGGTCACACCAGAGCGCTGCTATGTAAAGGAGAAATTTCCCTGTCCTTGCCTAAGTGAATGTCTGGGATTAAACTGACAGCCCACCTTAGTGATGGTGGAATAATTGGTTGTTCAGCTCTGTCCTTGTCAAGCTCTGACAGTTCTGCAGATGTCCTGCTCGGCTCTCCAAAGGTTAGGCTCAGCTGAGGCTGCTGTTCATTAATCATTCCTTGCTGACAGGGCTCAGAGCAGCCCACATCTGCCACTCTGTCCCCCTCCATCCCTGATGCTCCCAGCTCGGCTGGAATCACTGCTGCTTTCCTTAGGAGGATACCTGAGAAGGGAACATGCACTGAACTGTGAGACTCGTGGCTTTGCCTTCTTTCTGGGGAATTCTTTCAGCAAAAGGCCAGTGGGATAAATTTGGTGTCTTTGCCCAAGACAGCCTTGTACAAGAAGAGTGGACTGGATGTACAATACATCCCATTCTTCTTAGAGTGTCTGTAATGCCTCCCTATGACAAGAACGTTCAGTCTAGGGCCATACTCAGGCTGGAGATGGAAGGACATGGTGTTGCAATAACCTTACACAAGTACATGGTGGCTGCAAACAGAACTTGCTTTAGAGGGAGTGGGGAAAAACCACCATGAACTCTCCCACTGAGAAGCTGGAGAAAGAACAGCCTCAGTGTGGTGTTCTGATCTGGTCAGTTTTTCCAACCACTGGGTCTCTCTGGGCTCTAACACTTCTTCACTGCCTGCTTGTGGCCACAGTGACTGAATAATCCTGTCAGCAGCTCTGCTTTAACTCAGGTGAACTGAACAATCTTCAGGAGACTACACAGGAGTAATTTCTTTGGACTATTCTGACTGGTTTTACCAGAACCTGTAAGAGTCACTCATGATTAGGATGCAGTTTAGACAAATTAAAGAACTACTAAGATAATTCCCAGCAACTTCGAGTATGGCCCAAAATTTCAAGTGTACATCCTATGGTTAGACAAAATCCACAAATATATTACTTATGACTCTCGAGTAAATTGAAATAACCATCAACACACAGACTGCCAGTGTATTACAGTTGCCAAGACTGTGTAAGGAATGAAATAATCACCAGTTCACAAACTTATTACAAGATTGCCCACTGACTTCTGTTAGGGTGCTGTGCTCATATGTGAGCGTTGCAGGAATCATCATTTCAAATAATTGATTAGCTGTCTGGTCCACAAAGTTTCAAAAGGAACAAACAAGGACATTAAGTGATTAGAATTCTCCCATTTAATTTGCAAATCCTGTCTTCACAGCTAAAAAGCCAAATGCCTCAGGCTCTATCCCAGGCACACAGATCCCAACAAGCTTGACAGTAGAAAGAAGGTAGATAACTGACGTGCTGGATTAAAGCAATCAACACATTGACCATTAATCACCACTGGAGGCTTTCCAGGGCACTGAGGGAATGGCAGTGGGGCTGTGCCAGGGGAAAGCAGCAGTGATGCTGAATTTCAAACTGCTGAGCCAACCCACTGTGGTGGTTTGGTCAACACAAGCTGTTCCAGCTGCAGATCTTCAGTCAACTCAAGCAAACTTTGGGTTTAGGTGAAAAGAGAAAAATCTAAGCAATGGAACAGCTTTCAAGTTGCACAATAGTGACTTTACTAGGGAAGCCTAAGCAATCACAGCCAGCCTAAATGATGCACTGACACCCAGAGTGCTCATGGTGTCCAGCTGTTCTCCCTCTGCTCAGCTGGCAGGGAGGGACACTTTGGTGCTGCCTCCAGTGGATGCAGCAGATTTAACAACACCTGAAGAGCAATTCGTTATTGATATGGTAACTAAAAGCCAAGAAGATTTGGAATTGTTTACCAATATGCATTGCTCAAAACTGCAAATCTGCTTCTTGTGTTGAATGGCAGAATTTTTACTTCCCAGACAAGTCCTCTGTTGTGCAAATTTTCTGGGAGACAATATGGTTTTTACAGCTTCTAATAGGAGAATTGGTTACTGAATTTCTGTGAAAATAAAGCTGATCTGCCATTCAAAGAGGGATTAGACATAATCCAAATTACAATTTTTTGGATGGCTATCTAACATCTCGTCTATGCAAAGATGTCACACGTTAAATGGTTTGGAAACCATGACAACACCAGCTCTCCAGAGCTCCCACAAGCTCAATCAAGCCATAATCAAGGATTTCCTTCCATGATTGTCTATTATCTCCTTCTCAGTCAGAGATGCACATTATAGGAGTGAAAAGATCAGAGTGGAATCACCAGCATTAATTACATGCTAGACTAGATCTGTCTTCCTGAAGGAGCTGTCGAAAAGAATTTGGAGTACCTGTAGGACATTCAGAGTAGCCCTGCACTGATTCTGCACAGGCTGGAAACCAAAATAAAAAGGATTAACATGAGTCAGTGTTACTGGAAATATATTAAGTTCTTCACATTTGATAAGAGAGAAAGTCTATTCAACTGTGTGACCCCAGATTCATTCCATAAAGTTCTTCAAATGATGAGAAGGTCCCTAAAATTGTAGCACAAGTGAACTGTGCTCACCATGAGGGACAAAGTTTTAGACTAGATCATTCCTGTGAATTAATGGATTCATAAATTCACGATTCACTCCTGTGTATATTTATTAGAATAAAGCCTTGTTAATAGAAGCACAGTCAGTTTAAGCCTGTGTTGAAGAGAAGTCAAATTTTTGTCTTTGTGAAGCTGTTTGAGAAGGCACAACCTCATTGTGATGAACTAATTTCAACACTTTATTTTCAACTTTACAAAATACTGAGTATTTTATTGGAAGAATTTATTTACAAAATTCTAATAAATTGGACTATTCCTAGTGGTTCACTCTGTCTACACTAAAAACTTTTAACCCAAACAGCACTCTTTCTTCCACATATGAAGATCCTAATTTAAAATTTGGGCTTTGGAGGGTGTATTCTGCCACTCCAGAAATAGTGTTGGCACTGAAATTCCTACTCTGCAACAAGGTGGACACACAGACAGCAAGAATGCTGAGCAGAAATGCTTCCTATCTGCTCCTATGAAAAGCAGTCTTGCAATTAAATTTAATTAAAAGGAGAGATTACATCAATTCCTTCCCCATCCTCTGCAGACACGGCTTAAACGACTCAAATTTATGGTCCTGCTGCTTTCCCAGTTCTGCCTCTTCTTTTCACTCCTCGCATCTCAAACTTTTCCCTCTGCAGGAAAAAGTAAAAGTTTGGCCCCTCCAGCACTTGCCCTCGCTGTGTACACTGATGAGATGAGGCATTTGCGGAGGAACAGAAGCTGATTGTTACCTCGCATTCCTCTGTCATTGAAATGCCCCGGGGGTGACCAAGGAAACAGGAGATTCGTGCCCTGGGACCGCACAGAGAGCCCTGGGCTCTGCTGTTCTGCAGTGCTGAGATCGGGGGTGACACAGCCCAGCACCAGCATTGACACAGAGCACGCAGCAGCAGGGGGAAAGGAGCACAGGTTGGGCATAAAGTCCAAAAAGAAACGAAAAAGCCTTCTAAACTGTTTGAAATTAGAGATTAAAATAGCAGACAATGTGTTATGGCTGTGGAAAAAAGCCATTTTTGCTTCTCACCTCAGTGGGACATCGTGCACAGCAGCACAGGAAAGAAAGAGTTGCTACTAGAAAACTGCCTGCCATGAGTACTGAGTTAATGTGCCAAAAATGAGCTTGTGTGGATGAGACTTCACACTCACCAGTGAGTGGAAAAGGCAAATTCAGATTTGCTTGGGGTGCTCAAAAGGACACACCTGCAGACTGCTTTAAAAAAGAGTGGGCAATGGCACTCAGGGCTGCTTTTCTCAGGCTGGTCATTGGATTATCTCAAAAGGTGTCCATCCATAAGTGCAGAGTTGAGAGAGGGGGAAAAAAAATCTGAAAATCTGAAAGAATTTTTTAATACTTGTGAAAAAACATATCAATAATTAGGTGTGCTGCTCTTCTGGGAACACACTGGTAATTGCTGCCACATTTCCCCCCATCTTTAAATAAGAACTTGAATTTTTGTCTCCTTAGATGGTTATCTTACCATGAGAATTACTACCATAAATACCTTTTACAAAAACTGAACTAAAATAAACCAATAAAATGGTCACCTTGGGTGAAAATCCCCTGACTGACACTCTGTGGGTGTTATAGGCATTAACTGGGAACATTTCAAAGCACTTTTTAGATAAAACATTACATTAACAGAGTTGTATTTCTCACCCTGACCTGCTTGTGAAAATGCCCCAAAGAAACTCCTTGTTGTCTGCACCAAGTTGATGATCAGGCAGCTCATTGTACGACTGGTCAGTTTTGAAATGGTGCTGCGAGGGCTTTAAACTGACAGGAATCAACCCAAGGCAGAAGCTGCATCCATAAACCTGGGTGAAAACAAGCAATTCTGGGCAGCATTTGGATTCTCTGAGGGTGAAGGGACACAGTGCAGAACTGCATCACTTCTGTATCCTGGCAAGAAGTTTCAGGGCATTTGGGGAGTGTAATAAAACTGAGCACAAGCAGCAAAGCTGGTGGTGCTGTTACACAGGCAAGCTTACTGTGGTTTAAATAAATAATCACAGATTCTGCACACTGTGAACTCTACTTGCTTTGTTGGCCACTGAGCACTGACCATGCTGTCACACATTTCAGTTCACATCCCAACCTCATGCTGATTATACCATAGAATATATTCCTTTCCTACAGAATATCCACTGGATAACAACTTCTATTCAGCACATGGACAGCAAAACGAGCAGCGTGGGTGTTCTCAGGGCACAGACTGCATAGGAGCTGCAAGATTACTGCTGCACATGTTTTCCCCTAACACAAAAAACTGTGGGTTTGATGTTTGGTTTTAGCTGTTTATCAAATGAAAAATTCACCTCAGAGCTACAGAGTTTTCCAAAGACAAAGCCTATGACAGCAAAGCACAGAGAAAAAAAACTCATTAGGTCCCTATTAACTTCCATTCAGATGGGCCTACAAATTAAGAAAGATCAGTGGATTCATTAAAGGGGTTGCTGTAACCATCCCTTTAAATCTAAGTGAAATTCCCTTCACCTCTTCTGGGATAACTGATTATCATCCCCCACCCCACCCCAACCAACATCCCCTTTTCTCCTCACAGGGGTTCCTACAGCTCCCTCATCCCAAGGGGTGTCACCCCCTGAGTGCAGGAGCATCTTTGGCCAAACCCCTCCCAGGCTTGGGTTGCAATCTTGGCTGCAAAGCTGACAGGTTTGCTGTAAAACAGGCAGGGCCCATGCCCAGCTCCCTCCCCTCCAGCCTGCCCTGCCTGCTCAGCACCCTCCTGTTCTCAGGAGCTGCTGGAGTGGCCAGGGCTGGCAGTAATTGCTGCTGACAGTGTTTGGAGCTTTGCCTCCCTGCCAGAGACAAATCTTTCATTCATGAAGAAGTGCTTGTTAGGGCAGTGCTGGACTCCAAACCCACTTAATTAAATTCTGGGGAGAAAAAAAAAAAAAAGGGAAAAAAATAAAAGAAAAGAAGCTGCTTCTCTCTGGTGGGAAATTTGCACACAATGCCCGGTGTCTGAGCCATTCCCCCCACCGTGGTGTCTCTCCAACAGTTTGGCAACACAACAGGCTCTCTCCCCCCCATCCCTTCCCTTCCAGCCCTGCAAAGGCACTGGTGACCCTCATTAAGAGACCAGTTTGTTATGGAATGTTTTGCCCATGATTCACGAGCAGGGCTTTTCTCCTCATCAATCAAGGGCTCCCAAGTGCTGGGTAAGGGCTCTCCAAGGGCCGATGCCTTCACGAATTTCCAAAGTGAAGAGTGTAAACAGGTACGTGGAAAAAAAGCCTCCTTTGAGCACTTATGTAAACACTCCCCATGCAATTTAAAAACCTCCGAGCTGAAAACTGGCGAGGCTGACTCTTTTATTTGGGGGCATTCACACCCCCCTTTGTGCAGACACCTCTGAACAACACCAGGGCAGAGGCTCTGCAAAGGGATGGCCAACACAAGGGCAGGGCTGGGCAACAGGGACAGGGGGGGAAGATCCACAAAGAAGCTATTTTGGGAAGAGGGAGTCAGGAAATGGAGTAAGAACCAAACACAACACTTGAATAGATTTGGTCTTGGCTTTCAAATTAACAGGATTTTTTTAGTGGCGTTTGGTTTAGTTTTTTGTTTGTTTGTTGTAACATCCATTGGTGTTCATCTGAATCCCAGAATGGTCTGAGTTGGAAGGGACCTTAAGTCTCATCCTTCCCACACCGTAGAGAATCCCCAGGAACCAGATGAGATAAACTATTATATCTTTAAAGTGGTTGGCTGGTGGTGACTTAAAAAACAAATATTGCTGTCCTTAAAAACCAAAACAAACCCCAAAGTGTCACAATACTAATAAAAAGCTCTTGCCCGTGGCCCCCAATAATATGATAATTTATTTAAAACTGATCCAGTCCTGAAAGTGACCCACTTAAAATTATTAAACAGATCCGGTGTTTATTTTTGCTGTCCATAAAACAGGCCACGGCTTTTGAATATGCAAACTGATCAGATGTAATTAATGTGATTGGCTCCTCCTGAAATACAATCCTTTGTGTTTAAAGGAGTTGAATGCAAAAACTAATGAGGTCGATTTAATATGCTTGTGAAAAAAGCATCAGCTGTCAATGCAACTGACAACAATGCTCCTGTTAATCCCCTTTTTGGAGCAAATAATTTAAATTTTCCTCAATAAACTAGGAAATCTGAAGAGTTAACCAGTGCTGATAAATGTGAAATGATTAGCAGGGACGAAATAAAAGCTTGTGTCCATTTATAGCAACAATAAACGTGACATTTAATTAACTAGAAGGTTTTCAACAAGTGCTATGGACAATTAGTTGACCATCACAGCACTGGCCTCATCAATCCTGTCCAAGGCTTACAGTTCCAGAAGAAGACCTGCAAATATCTGATCTTAAGGAAAAGGTAAAATACAACTAAATGTATGATGTCTTCAGCAATTTATCTGAGCAGGTTTGACCTCTCAGCACAAAAATCTACCCCTAGAAACTGGTGGATGTTTCAATGTTTACATTTTTCTTTTCTAGTGGTTAAAATCCCTCCAGCCCCCTCAAAATTCTACTCGTGTCTTTCCTGTGTGATCCCTCCTGCTTCTACCTGGCAATAAAAAAGGGGAATTCTAAGAGTAAAACAAAATGAAACTTTTATCATAATAAAGACTCAGATATCACTGTCATGCCAGTTTAAGTGGAGAATTCCTCTTAGAGTGATATCATGAAACAACTTCAAATGTCAGTTTGGGGTGTTTTAAGCATTTCTTTAATTCTGCGTTTGCATTTATTGCATCAGGGCTCCAGTGACTGCAGGAAGCTGCCTTTTGGGTTCCAGTCTCTCACTGCCAGGTAATCCATTGAAATCCTGACACTGTTCACATTACTAAATGCTCTAGAATTGCACAATAGTTGAAGAAATCTTCCTCCATTCCTCTTCCAAAATGTGATATACTACATTACAGGACACAGGAAGATGCCCCAAACTAAAACAAACCAGGAAAAAACAGGTAGATATTTAGAACTATAGGGGGTTTGTCTTGCCTGGATGGAAACAGTGAAAGAATGCAGTAAAGTTTGAATCACCAGCAAGAGTTTTTCACATTTATTCACCCCCCTGCTTTACTAAAATAAAGATAAAAATCAACATTTTAATAG
The DNA here is from genome assembly GCA_013396655.1 of Campylorhamphus procurvoides. NCBI lineage: Eukaryota > Metazoa > Chordata > Aves > Passeriformes > Dendrocolaptidae > Campylorhamphus > Campylorhamphus procurvoides. The sequence continues at coordinate 110,596 of WBMV01004546.1, forward strand.
TGGGCATGGTTCTTTGTAAGAACTGTGGTACATTATTGTGCTTGTGAAGGTGCCATGGCTAGTCTTGTAAGCTCCCATATTCTCCTGGTTTACACATTTATTGGATTGTTACCTTAAGGGAAAGTTTAAAACATACTCCAAGCCCTTAAAAAACCCCTTAAGAGTCTGAAGCAAAGCAGAAATGTTCCGTCCTCAGTTCCTGCTAGGAGGAAGAAGACTCAACACCTAAATTCCAGAAAAGGACATCAAGGTTTGTCATTAAGAAAACCGTGAGAAGAGGGGAAAGATAGCCAAGAAATATGACCATCAGTTCTGCTTTTAAAACCTCATTAATCAGGGACAGTTTAAGCCATAATTGACCTCAGGGCAATAGGTGAGATGTCCTCTAGCAACCCTTTCCCTTTGCTTGATGTGAATATTTGGACTCTCTTGAGCCAAATAACACAAATAACAGGGAGCAGCTCCCCAGCAGTCCCAGCAACACCAAAAACCTGGCAGGAAACACCACTCGAGGCTCAAATTGGGGAGTTCAGACCAAGTGACCCCCCTTGCAGTGTATTCTTTACATCTAAGAGGTTCCACATCCACAGGACAGGTCTCTGTCACTGCTACTTAGGGCTTTTTAAGACCTTTCTAATTCGAGGCCAGGGAAATCCACTTTCCCCCAGGCTCCTGTGGTGTAACAGTGACACCCAGTGACAAGTTTTACAGTGACTTCCTGCGAGCATCCAGATAATATCATCACTTTTCTGTTTAAAGGTAAAAAAAAGGTCACAATGGGTTTGTCTGTGTGTCCTTTGGGTGCTTTGCTGCATCCCCTGCACGACCAAGAGTTCAAGGGCAAACCCTTCCCCAGCACCATCCCCTGGTGCTGTCAGGGCTGAAACAGCCCAGCAGGGAACACAAAACATGCAGAGCACAATCACTGCTAACTCGAGAAAAGTTACCACCCATAAATAATTTTAATCCGGCTTGATAAACCAGAGGAATTTTGTAAAGAGTTAAATACATCCCTGCACTCGATGCAACTCAGACAGGTGATAAAGACAAGAACCCAAGCCAAGAGCTGCAAGGGGCTGGCACTGGCTCAGCACAGCAGGCAGAGGGACTGCAGTCACACTCACAGGGGGAATTTATTCCATGTGGAATGGAATAAAACACCACCCAAAACCCAAAGCCCTGAGACAGTGCAGGAACTGGCACCTCATCGTGCCCCCCACGATGGGTGAAGGAAGGAGCCACATGAATCAAAGGGAAATGATTTGGCTCCAGAAAGCATGATTTGCATGAATCAAATAAAATGATTGCATGCTTTGGATATTAAAGGCCTTCTTTACTTATTAAGCTGCAAAAGCTAATTATAGCTACTGAAGACTTTTGCTATTTACTCCTAATAAGCACCTCAGTGCAGCGTAATTGGAGTGACTGGCAGCTCACTGGGGTTGACATGCACCAGTGTGGGAACCCGTGTGAGAAACCAGCTGAGCTGACTCACCCAGGCAGCTTTGCCTTCCTGCATGCCAGGAATGCTGAATTCACACAGGGCTGGCACTCACACCATGAGAGGAGGATGTTTTTTCACTGCTGTCCCAGAACTGTGACCAAGACAGAAAGCATTCACTGCCCTGCTCTGGCCAAACAGCATTTCAGAGCCACTGCTCTGCTATGCTTCATTCAGGAACAAAATTTGGGTGCTCCAGTGACTTTTTTTCCCTCCTTAAGAACAAAACCCTCACAATTATTCGACCCACAAAAGGTGGGAAAGTGTATCAAGCTGAATTCTTTAATCGTGGCTGTAACAGTTACTCATTTGGGATTCTGAGATGAAAGTAAAATGAAGGAGCAGAGAGCACTTTTGCCCAGACTACAAGGATTCCTAATCTGTAGGAAGCCAATTATGAATTCTCTCTCCCTCTTTTCTCTGTGAGGATTAAATAAAATCATAAATCCCTCCAGACATATGCAGTGGAGTTGCATAAAGTTCCTTTCCACAAGATCAAGAATACTAATAAAGGACATAAATTCTTCTTCAACCTTGAATCAGAGTGGCAGCTTTTCAGTGCCCAGATCACTGCATGGTTAAAATGGAAAATATTCTACTGCAAACCTGTCTAGACTTCACATTATACATCAGGCTGTTGCTTTATTTTGAAGGTATGTTTATTTTCTTCTTCAGTAATTTTTAGCAACTTTAAAAGGCTGCTGAAGGGGAATGTATGGCACTTTTGGAAAGGAGTGAAGCTGGAATTTTTAAAAGCAGAAGCAGCATGCCATAGCAGCACTCAGGTAAGAGTCTAGTTAAAGCCAGCTGTAACAGTTCACATGACACACTGAAAACAGATAGTTTATATAAAGGTAGTGTTAACTCCATAGAGCAGTAACACAACAGTGTTTGATAAAATTATTCAGGCCTATTTGTAATTTTAGTGGTTCGTCCATATAGAATTCAGGGCAGCTAAATAAATCAGAATACCCATTGAACTAGCACATCACATACAAACTGATGTTATTTTCTCACTAAAGAAAAAGACTCATACTATTAAAGACATCCTGAAAGGAGCTTTTCCTTCTCAGAGCTGTTATCAATAATATCCTGTGATTTCTTCATAGGTAGCAATTTCACATGAGATTTTCTGAAAGTACCTTTAAGCCCTGCACTTTCTGAGAGAGAAACCAACCCTGAGGATAACTTTAACTGTTTAAAACCATGGTAATACGTAATTAAAAGCCCTGGCACAAACAAATCATCACTTATTTTGCATTTTTCTTTGACACTGTATCTAATTCTTTTCATTTGATATGCAGGTGAAGCAGACTCTTAGTAAAAAGTCAAAATCCTTCAGAAAGTTGAATTGATCTCCATATGAGAAAACTTGAAAGAACCAACTCTGGCAGGTTAAAGGTAAAAGCACAATATGAGAGCCTAAAACACACATGAGGACCAACGTAGTAATTGCATAAAAGCCAAGACATCATTTTACAAGCACATCAGAAGCCAAAAGCCCATTAAAGAGTCATGGAAACAGAAAACATAAGGCCACAGCAGAGCGAAATAAATTATTCTGAATCATCTTTACTGGCGAGGATTTTTACAGCTTTTCACCTTGGAATCCTTCACAGGATATGTTATAGGATCTCCTCCCAAGCTGGAGCACAATTACATGACATTAAAGAAAAATACCCCTAAAGAGCAGCAAGTCTCCAGCACCAGATGTTCCTGGCCCAAAAAAATTAAAATTTATGTATGTTTTATACATATTGACAAGCTCCAAAGTGGTTATTCTCACTCAGGAAAAAAAATCTGGGAGTTAGATGCAGATGGTTTAATAAAAAAATTAAAAAAGCATGTCTTTTTTTAGAAACAGACCAAAAGGCAAGTAGGAAGTTAGGAATTGTTATGAAAAGAACTGAGAACAAGGAAAAAATATCTATGACTTTTTCTGAGTTCTCACCAAGGCATCTGAAAATGGACATAGAACTGGGAAAGGCAAAAAAGGCCAATGGAAAACCACAAAGAAATACATGAATGGCTTCCAACACAAGGCTGCAAAGCTGCAGGTGGTGGCCAGAGAACAATTCCTGCCTGACTTTCCTCTTACAGGAGCCAAAGAGCATGGAATGTTTGAGTCTCAGGAGGTGGATTTGGTAACAGGACCATTCATGGGACTCCCCAGCAGAAGACTCCACCCTAAGGTTCATACACAAACACAAAAACACCCCCACCTGACAGATTCATGCAAAAAACCCTTCCTTTCATCTCTCCTCACACTTCTCCTCAGGCTTCCACTACTGGCCTCTGCTGGAGTGAGGATGTCGGGCTAAAGGGAGCTGCAGTCCACAGCAAGGATGTGAATTCCTGCCCCTGGAAAGACTTCTGGCCGTGTTTTCTCCCCCTGGGAAGACTGGCTGCATCCTCATGATCTCTCCCACAGTGACCTGCAAGCACCTGCAGCCAAGTCTCTGGTAGGAAGATGTGATGAATGAGCCTCGACAGCAGCAAATCAGTCTTATGGAATGACCTTTGCCTCCTTAATGTGCATTTTCACCGAGTACACAGAACATCAACAGCTGCCCTGTGGCACCACTTTCTCTGCACTCAAACCCCACCTAGGCTGTAAAACATCTGCCAGGCACCACTCCATCAGATTTTGGAAGACAAAGCTGCATTCCAGCATGAGCTGTGATTCATATTCAAAGTGTCCAACACTTAGATAACTCCAGCTTCCATAAATTCAGTTCAGAAAGATCCAAATGGCTGTAAAAAGTCAGGGCTGGCAGGAAGGAGGAGCTCAGAGACTTCAGCCAGGTCTTGTTTTGAGACACCCAGAATAAGAGGATGAGACTGGTTTAGCAGGCAAGCCAGGTGACGGTCTGGGGTTGGGCTCAGGGTTTTTGTGTATTAACACCTCCTGTGTTCACACCTATGCATTTAAATATTTATTACATGCCTCAGTACATTGGCGTGAGACAATGAGACAGAAACACAACAAGCAACTTTTAGACATCTTGCCAAAGAGTGGAATCCAGAGCACTGCTCAATTCTGCAAACAACCAAAGCAGGGGTTATTCCCCCTCTAAGGTAGATGATTTCCTCAAAGGGAGTAAAACATCATAATACCTTTACGTTTCACATCTCAGTAGTGGGGAGACAATGGTGAGGAAGATACTAAAAACCTAAAACACCTCTGCTAGACTTGGAAAAACCCCTGAATTTATCTGATTCCACACGCTTGCCCTCTTCCCTCCCTACTGTACGTGGAAAGGGAACTCACCTGCTGCCAGTTACCATTCCACCAACCAAAGGTTTTCTGAAAAAGAGTGAAAATAAATAAAACCTGGAGTTCAGGCAACCTCCTTGGTGCAGGCACAAGCAAATTTAACTATAACAACATGGCAGGCTTTCTGTCAGTCTTGGCCTACATTCCCCAGTCCCCCTGCTGAGACCTTGTGGCTGCCAAGAGCTCCTGATCACACCCCGGTGATGCCCAAACTCCTCAGCTCGGTGGGTGACCCATCCTAACCATGGCAAGCAGATGTGGAGCAGGGAGGCAGCACCAACAATGGGGCAGTGGCAGCACAGGAGACACAACTCTGCCTTAGCACAGCATTGCAGGCACTGACAAAACCCAGCAGGAGCCCAGGAAGGCGTGGTTGGCATTTTGTCTCATAACGTGGGAGCATTCCTAACATTGACTGCAGCAGGAACACAAAATACTTGGGTTCTTCAGGAAAAAAAAATCCCAACATTTATCCCCAGTTGTGTTATCAAGTAGATGAATGAAGGGTCTTTGAGCTCACAGGACAGGAGGTGTTTGGGGGATTCAGAAACATCACTCTGTTTCCAAGAAGAAAGCAACCAAGCCCTTGCAAGCCACATGGATTTTAGAGTAAACAAAGTCCATCAGACAGAATTCAATTAGCCTCATTACCTTCAACCTCTGTTTAGTGTCCCCACTGTTCCCAGTATCTTTCCTGCTATGCTTCTAACCTTGGCTGTCAGCAAATCCAGGAAGGAAAATGCCCCTCTAAGGTGGTTAAGATTTGGATGGTCCAAATTGCACCCTTTACAAATCACTTTGCTAGTTCATGGGCCACACAGTAAGAAAGAGACACCCTGTTTCTGCAGCCCCGCCTGGAACACTCTGGTGGCTTTGGGTTCTTCTGTTCCACACACCTAAATCTTCCTCAATAATCCTGACAGGTCCCTTTCAACTCAGCATCTTCTGTTCTACATCCCAAAGCATCAAATACCAGAGGGATGCCAACATGTACATAACAGTCATGAAATGGTGAGGAGAAATACAATAAGCACCCCCAGGAAAGAAACAAGCACGGCCAGAGAATTGAGAAAGAGCTCCTGAAATAACTTCTCATTTGCAAAAAAAGAAAGGCACGAAAGTCCCTGCGATGGTGACGGTCACTGGATGCCCAAGTGTGAACGGCTCCCCCAGACTTCAGGAAGTGTCTGTCACAACTCATCTCTTTTGATGTCCATTATGAAACCCTCCTGGGGTAAAATAATACACAGATACAAGACAGTTTCACCTCCACTGGAAGGGTTTTAAAAATGAAATTAGACATGTTTTTGAGGCAAAAATCTTTTGCAGTTAACTCGCCGGTTGGGCAGATATTCCTATGGAGTCTGTGGCCAAAGGAAGCTCCTCTAAACCATTTCCCATCACCTCCTCCGATCTGTCAACTTCAATCGGGCTTTTCTCGCAGCACTGCTTGTCCTGTACTGAGAGGAAAACAAACAAACAACTCAACTCATCCTTCCAGGTTTATAACAGCGATCTGAAAATCTGTGGTTGGGATTTATTCTACTTGCTTCGAAGTCTGAACTGTTTCAACATGCATTATTCACTGCGGCACATTTCAGAAAATCAGGATTTTTAGCCTCACTGAGAAGAACAAAGCTCTCTCAGGAAACGTTTGTGTTCCTATTAACTAGCAGGATTTGGGTTTGCTTACAGCCCTAGACTGTCTCTTGATGGATCTGATGTCTGTTATATACACAGAGATTGAATTCCTCCTAGTTTAAAAAAGGGGGGGCCAACACATTCAGGACCAATTCACACCCTATTCACTTTATGTATGTCAGGCTTGAAAAAGTACCACAGATGGAGCAGTGGTGAATATTAAAATAAGTGAAGCAGAGGAAAAAGCAGCAGCAGCAGGACAGAAATCAGAAGGGAAGCAAAGGTGACTAACACTGAATGAAAATGGGTTTGTATGTGGGATACAGTCATTGCAACAGGGACACAAGTGACATAAATGATAAAGGGACACATGCAAAGGGAGAGGCACAATGGGAAATCCTGAGATAGCAGGTCATGCTGAACAAATCTGATTAACTTCTGCGAGAAACTCCCAATAAGAACTGATGGGACAGAGTAACAGACATAATGTAGTTGGACTCCAAGAGAGCTTGTAAGACTTCACAGCAGAGAAATCTCGGATAAAAGGTCAGCAAATACAGTGCAGATAAACATGGAAATTCTAAACTGGGTTCCAAAGGAGGTCACTGAGGAACAGCAGAGAGGTAAAGAACAGACCAAACACTGACAGCTGCTCACAGGACTCAATATTTGACCCTCTCTTACTTAGATGAGGTGCCAAAGATAAACTAAGGGACTCCTGGAGAAATTAAAGCTGTGGATCTAAAATACTGAATTGGAAGGAAGGTTTGGTAATGCAGAGGATATAGTCAAAGTCTCAGCAACCTGCTTAAAATCCAAAACTAGATTTTACTTCCTTTTAAACATATTCTTCCATTATTGAAATCCTGGGCTAAGAATAGACAATCCAATAAGACCTGCAAGGCACCTGCTACCCTGAAAGAAGAGTAAGAAAGACTGGAAAATGTTGCTGTAACTTGAGAGAAAATAGTAATATTCTGTCTCTAGGCAAGTCCTGTCAACATCCATTTCTTATTTTGTAACTTTCTGATTTTAAGCTTCACCAACTGGAATTTGGTCTTTAAATCCTTTTAGAAGCAATTTAATAGGGATGTTTGTAAGGAAAGAATCTCTCATCACAAAGCAGGCTGTGTTGGTGTGAAAATGCCATTGTGTAAAGAGAAATTAACTAAGTATTCTCACATTTATAGTTATAACGACCTGCTTTTCATTCCAAGAAGAGAGTCTTTCAGTCCCTCCAGTTCCTTCACAGTTTGTTCTACTAAATTTCTCTCTATTGTCTTCCTTTTAGATTGTAAACTGAGACAGGAGCCACCAACAAAACATCAGTTTGTACAGCAAATCTGGGATCTTGTCCCCAGCCTTATAGAAGAAGGTGTTTCAACAGCAAAGATCGGTAGAAACTTTCAAGTATCTTTAAAACCACAGACAAGAAAAAAAGACTTGAAAGAATTCAGCCACCTGACCCAGAGCACAGAGAGGTCACCACAGGTAGGAATGAGAAGAGAGGTACAAGTAACATAATAAATTCAGCTATCATTTTAGGCAATATTAGATCTGACAGAGCCCACAGAGAAACTTGCACTATAGCTCAGAGGCAAAGTCAGAGCAAGATGCCAGCATAGCAACTACAAGCACATGTCCACAGCAACCCCCTTTTGCCACTATTACCCCCCTTTCTGCTTCAGAATTCAACCAGCTTCTCATCAAAAGGAAGGATGCTGAATATTTTTGGCAAAACAAAAAGGACGCGTGGACAGCTGTACATACCCAAAGGAAAGGGGAAAGGGAAGCAGTTTGTTCCTGCAGCAAAGAATTCCAGGTGGATTTTTCATACGAGGTGGATTTTTGAGTGGTTGTTTGAGTCATAACAGGGAAATTCTTTGGTAATGCCTTTTCTTTATCTGGTTTTGGTAGAACACAGAATTATGTGATTTCCGAGTTTTCCTTTCTGTGCTGCCTCATGTTTTTTCCTCTCCTGTAAATTCTTGTACATGTAGTCAGGATTTACCAGAGATCAGCACTGCTCATGTGCTGCCAACAGCAGCTCAGCATCACAAATTTCTGCAACAGTAAAGCACGTTTTTAAACTGATGGCAGGGTAACTTCTTTTTAACCAAAACTAAACAGCAGTGCCAAGGATCTACATATCTATTTTGACAGTTGTTACTGTTCCTGACACTTCTTTAGCTCCCCAAGTTTCAGATGGATCTCAAATCACAACGTGGTTTGTCCCCAGCCTTATAGAAGGAACGAATGGAAAGTTTCTGCTGCTTCAGTGGATTAAGGGACAATCTGAATGAAAAAACCTTGAGCACTGGCAGAGGTAACACAGTTAAAACCACTCTAGTTGTGCTCAGGCATGTTCTACCATCCCTAATGCCTCTGCCAACTTATTTTGGAAGCATCCTGGCTAATGCCAAACTCCCTCAAATGTCCCAGTTTCTGCAGCCGTGCACCTACAGGTTTCAGTCTCTGCTCCACCGTACCCACCTGGGAACTGGTTCATTAAAGCTCTGTCCTACAGACAGCTTCCCTCTAGTGCTCCACTTCACTGTTTGCATTCACATGGAGCACAAAAGATGCCAGAACTACTCAAAGTTTAATTTCAAAATAAGGTTTCTGAGCTACACAATGGGTCACAGCCTGACACCCCAGCCTGGAAGCTGCTCTCAGTGTCAGAGCTTCGAGTTTCTACGGTATCAGCCAATTCTGAAAGCGTTTTAAAGTAAAGAGAAGAAAAAAAAAAGGAAAAGAAAGAAAAGAATCCCATTCCCCCAACATCTTCCATTGCATTTTGGAAGCTTCTATAACCTGTTTTGTATCTCAGCTGTGTTTGTTCAATAGCGGCACCTCCAGGAGCTTTTTGTAGTGACAGGGGAGGGGGAACTCTGCCCAGCCCCGACCTCCGAGGGAGCTGAGAGAGGCAGCACATCTCCCAAAGACTTCAAATCCTCCGCTAAACGTCCTGTTTCTGTGTGACAACACACGCAGAGGGGTTTTGCTTTGTGTCACTTGTCACAGCCCGTGCTCCTTCGCCAGGCAAAGGATGCTCCAGCTGTGCCGGACGGGCACATCTGCAAACACCGAGGGCAAGGGCAGGGGTGTCACCCAGCGGAGAGGGGTGTGACAATGCAATACCCACTCACAGTACCCACGGGAGCCTGGCACACCCCTGGGCTCGCTGGGAGGGCTGGAACCTGCAGCGAGTGCTGCCAAACAGCGGCTTTGGGAGCCCACAAAGGGGTTGTTGCAGTTCTGCAGCTGCTGGTGGGGCTGGCTCCTCAACACAGCCCCTGTCACTGCCATCCAAGCAGCCAGCCCCAAATTTCGGGGCTCCTTGGGGCAGGTGCAGATGGGGATTGAACGACAGTTCCCTCCCTGCAAAGACACAAGCAGGATCTTTTTAGTTCTACCAGTTATTCAGGCAAGATGACACCACAAGTGCAGCCCTTGGGAGTAGCTCAGATTATCTTTCTGAAAGCCCACAAATGTTAGCACAAACATCATTATGTCCCTCAGCTCTTGAAATGACACTCTACACTGATTTCCCAGATGTGAATCATACCCTGTTGGACTTTATTTACATACACTACACTTTATTTTTCCCTTGGCTTTTAATAGCAGTGCCATATAAAGGGCTCTGCCAAGGGATCCCATAAACACACAGATTGGTGCTGGCTTAGACTCTCAGAGCTTAATTAACAATTTCTCTCTTTTCCTTTAATGTTTAAATATTCAACAAGCTGATTTGTTAACCACCAAAAGCAGGAAGAACAGATCCAGAGAGTAACTTGAGAATGCACAGCAGAGCTGCCCCAAAAGCCCCCACAGTAATTATTGGGGCACAGACAGTTCACACCCCGATCCTGAGGCTTAGCAGAGCAGCCTCATCCCTCTCACACATAATGAGCCTCTGAAAGCAAAATATTCTTTCCACCTCCTGACCTTGGAGCCTCTCCAAGTATCTTGACTAGTTCAGTGCCAGGCAAGGCATCATTTCTCACTCCACCTGCCTTTAGGATAATCAGAGCAAACTCTGAGACAGAAATTAGAGGCCGTGAATTCAAGATGCTGTGAGAGTTCTGAACATCAACCCCATCATTCAAAGGTTGGACTCGATGATCTTGGGAGGTCTTTTCCAACCTTAATGGTTCTTTGATCCTGTGATCATGTTGACATCGTGCTGTCAATTTTGAGGGTCCACAAGAGCAAGGTACTTGCCTGCTTGAATATTTCCCAGCCTGGTGTTATTTTAGCTGAGGTTTGCAGGCTCAGCACACAAAGGCTGACTGTCATCCACTCTGGCAAATGAGTAAGAAAAGAGGGGAGTTCAGGCAAAAGAGTGCTCACATTTAAAAAAGAGTGTTCATACTTATATGAAGCAAGAAAATGAAATTATTTGAGTAATAAGATTTTTCTCCTTCCTCACTAAGAGTACAGAACTGTCCATAGAGCTAAAGAAAGGCACTGCCTGGGTTTGAAGTGCCAGATGTATCACTCATGCCCACAAGATTATAGATCTTCCTCATTCATTAATAGCTGGATTGCAATTAAAATTGCACAGCACTTCTGCAGACAACGATAAAATATTCCAGGAATACAATTTTACGTTGGACATAATGGGGTCTCCAGCATAGATCATGAATGCTGAAATAAAAAATGGTTTCAGCCAAATGCTAAATCATTTGGGAAGGGGCAGGGGGAGAAAAGGAGAGTAAAATGAGCAAAAGGGGAAGAAGAACTGGCACCTTGGAAAGACATCTTGGAAATAAACTGTTAAGCAACTACTTTATGAGTAGAAATGTGAAGAAGTTCAGAGTTTAATTAAACCTTTCTTATTCTTTCCATTATGTGGTCATAAAATTCTTCCAACGATGCAATTAAACAAACTTAAAGGCAATATAAAATAAATTCCAATTAAAGATGCCATTCTTGAGTCGATTCACAAATATGAAGGCAGGCCACTTAACCGAACTGCAAAAAAATGTAAGAAATGCCTTTGCCCAAACACATCCCCCCTGTGAGTATGACACCCTGTAAATGGCACCTGGATATGAAGATTTATCCAAAATGTTTCCTGAATTGTGCAGGAAAACAAAAAACGAGCAAAAAAGCCCAACACAAATCAAAACCAACCAACCCCAGAAAAAAAGGTGCAATCTCAGCTGAAATCCTTATCCAGTCTGCTGAGTAACAGAGCTCGTGCTTTAGGTCACACACACATTTCCTTTTTGGTCTCTTTGATAAACACTTCTAAAATTCAGTGGCTCACCCTTAGTGGCTTCTCCCTATTTGGGCTCCACTTTGGTGCCTCTTCCCTTCCCTTCAGCAGCTTGCCAGTGATTTTTTGCCTCCTGAACATCACTCAGGTGCCAACTTTGTGCCTCTCTCTGTCCTCAAAAATATGTAACATCTCCTTGGCTGGGTTTTTTCCCCAATCAGTGACTTGTTCCAGGCTAAACCCTCCCAGAGGTGCCCCAGGAGTTATTCACACACAGGATCTCAGTAGTTGCTCCACAAGGAGCATTTTTGCTTCTACAAAGGAGTGATCTTCACCTCCCACCTCAGCCTCCACACCAGGTTGTGTTTGCCATTGTAGCTCATACTTTGTCATTCCTAGTTTTCAGTAAAAATATTCCCTTTAGCTACCTTTCTTTCTGATGTAGGGATAGGCTTTATCTTAGCAAAAGGGAGAAAAAAATCTAAATAATTTTCCTCTTGGATAGTTTGTGGTGTCAGAAGATTCTGTTCCAAGGGACTTTTGCCACTGGAGGTCACTATCCCCTGGAACAAGAAAAGAATATGGTCCAAAATGTACCTCCAATCCCAAACAAATCCATGCCTAAGAACCCAATTTCCAGGAATTCTGACCAGTGGATGGGGACACAGCAGGCTGTGTAACAGGAGCTGCTGGACAGCCAAAGAACAGGGTGCTCAGCATGGCTAATATTGACTGCATTTTCTAGAGACCTGGGCAAGATGCCAGCAGGGAGAACTGTCCACCTCTAGCTTTGATTTGCTGAGTCTCAGGATGTCTGGCTAAGTGTGATATGAAAAGAAAAACCATTTAAATGTAGCTGTTTAATTACCAGTAATGGCTGAGTTGGTGTAACCCACAGTATTTGTGTTTTCTGGCTACTTACAATACTAGGGGAAAAAAGGCAACTAAAATGTGAATACACAAATGCCTAAATGTCTGTGCAGGATCTGAGACAAGAATAAAAGGTCAGCAGTCTGTTCCATCCTCAGTGATTCTCTGCTTTGACTTCTCTTTTCCTTGTCTAAAACGTGGAAGGGGAAAGCCTTTCACAAATACTGTCAGTTCTGTGTCAGGTCTCTTCTTGTTCTTACCCGGGTAGGGGTGAAAACCTGGTGCAGTTGCTTTCTTAGGAAGCATCAAACCCCATCCAACATCTCTTCTGTGCTTTCCCTAAGGCTGTGTCACAGCCAGGATAGGAGGCTGGATGGATTCTTCCTTTTATAAAGCACTTTAGTGTGTCTACAGTCATAAGAACTTATATTTAATTATGTTCTCCATCAGGCAAAACAGAAGAAAATGCAAAGAAGTGGATTCCTGTTTTACAAGGTTCGTGGTAATGGACAGAAATTGAGGTGAGAATTCTTAATATGTTTATTATTAATACTTAAAGAGTAATTACTCTCAGCAGACTGGCAAAGAAAACACCATTTGAAGTAAAATATACATTACTGAAAGAAAACTGCAGATGAATCTCCGTGGTTTCAACACCAAACTAGGGATACTAACAAGAAAGATCACAGAGCAACAAGGAAAACCAAAGGAAATCTTATTTTCACTGGGATAAAAAAGCTATTTAGGAAAAAATAATGCCAAAAAAAGTGCCAAGCCCAGCTAGGGAGCTCTAACTCATCATGCCCCAAGTTCTTTGCAGGAGGGCTGATGTTTGAAACATCAGTGCTGTTGGACACAGGACGTTCACTTTAGATTTGCAGGAACTGTTCTGTCACTCTGCAAGATCTCCCTCTCCAGATTATCTTCAAACACCTCGGAGCGAAAGGGCAAACAGAAATTTGAAAGAGATGATTGCTTCCTTTGTGGGGGACACAGTTCCCCACTGAGACAGGGACATACATGAATTCTGATTTGCAATCATTTCCACTATTTATGAGGTCACTGGACTTGCTCCTGCTGAGCTCAATTTAGCAAGAGCTTTGCCTAGATCAGTGCAGGGGATATTACAATCACATTGACTTGGTGATGTCCAAACTACCACAAATCCATAGCTCAAAACCATAAATAGGCTGAAAACGGAGCGTATTTCAGTACCCAGCCAGCCTAAAAAGCTAAGATGTAAATACAGATTTAAAAATGGCCTTAAAAGGCATTCATTAATTATGAATTTAAAAAGAAATAGGCAGGTCATGCACTTGGGCTGGCATGCTGAAGTCAACAGGAGCTCCAGAAGGGCACGAGAAGCCCCAGTTTAAACCAAACCAAAATTCCACAAAACAGGACAAACCCCCCTCTCTCTGTCACAGAAAGGGAACCATTTGCCCCATCCCCACCCCATGGAATGACTTGTACAGGATTCCCATTTCAGTTCTCTTTGCAAGGGCTGTCCAGGGATCTCTGCAACCAGCAGAAAACCAATGGCTGCACAGACAGAACTTGCTATAAGGTTTCTTCTCTTTAGGTTATTCATATCTAAACAAACCTCATAAAATATATCTAAATATTTCACCCCCTTCCTTATCATTTATCTTTCTTTGTCATCCTTTAACTGATGCTTTATGCAGGTTAAGAAATTACATGTTCTCCTTTCTGGTAAAATCCCCTTTACAGGGATTTGAAATTTGCCATTTCCTAACTTTAACAATCCAGTATTTGGACTGAAAAATCTTTAATACATGTTGTACATCTGTCTATTTTCACATTTAGGACCTGCCTCAGCTCTTCATGGCCCAGGCTTTGGCAGGAACCTGTCCATCAAAACAGTGACAGCAATGGGAATGGAATCAAAATGTTCCCCCTGGTGATGTTGGCTGATTCTTTTTTTTTTTAAGTGTAATCTTTGGTTTCACTACACTTAAGTATTTTTTTATTGGTGTTTGCACAGAAAAGAAGCAATGTGCATTTTAGAAGGACTGTGAAGGGTGCTGGAGAAGAAGTAGAGAATAATGTGCTTTTCCCTCCTGGAAAAGCAGCCTATAGGAAAAAAACCCCATTCCAGTAATTTACTTTAGCCCCTGAGTATAAAATAAGTGCAGTCAAGGTGGCTGTGCTGTTATTATTTCTTTCTGATGTTTTTGACACCAGTGTGCTGAGCTTTATGGCGTTGCCAGCTCCAGCAGCAGCGAGTTCCCACTAGGTAGAGTCGTAATACTCCTTAATATTTTCATTTTGATGTAATTTGCGGCCCCAGCTTTTTAAATATCCGCTCTGTAATAATGTTTAATTTCAGGGGTCACTCCGCCAAGGAGTATATTAAAGCCTATAAAACTCATTTCCAAAGCTCAAATATCAAACTGTGATCAGGTTAGGAGGGCAGCATCTGTGAATATTTCATCTTTTATCATGCTGATAATAAGGAGATGACAGAGGCGCATTATTACAATGAGAGAATTGCTCATTTCAGCCCTGGCTGCTGCAAGCAGGGTCTGCACTGAGCTTTACTCAATAAAATCAATTCTTATATGAAAAGCAAGTTTACTGAGCCACCACTGTGTCTTATTTGATTGTAATGAATAATATATGGGCCCAAGAGCTTGTGGATGTGGGAGGGAGAGGGAAAGGTTTAAGTTTGAAGGGGCACTTCAGTGCAGGCAATAATTTATCCAAGTGGTGTTTTGCTGCTTGGAAGTGACACCACAGGACTGGGGTTTGTTACACTTATAATTGTGGCAACAAAGCTTAAAGAAGGATGTTCTTCTACCCTGAGCAGTGTAAAACTATTTCCATCTTGCATTTTCTTATTTATGCTCAACAAATAACACCCAACTGGTGTGACAGCTTAAGGATGGCAAAAGTTCTGCTTCAGTCTCTTCTGTCTTGGGGGTTTTTGGCCACATTTCTTACTATTCGTTGCCTAAAGATGAAATATTTGAGAGAAAAACTAGTCTATCTTATCATTTATAAGATGGAAATCACAAAAGTATCAAACCTATTTGGGGAGGGAAATAAATAATCAAAAAGGCTGACATTGTTTTATCTCTTGGATCATACACAATCATTATTTTTGCTTAAACACACTTATGCCATTTGAAAACAGCTCACTAAGAACAGAAATTTGGATAATTTCACAGAGCAACATATACATTTTGTCTAAATTTGGTAAATTAACCCTTGGCACTGCCCTATTTCCCTCGAGCCTGGTTTTTCAAACATTTGTTTCCTGACTAAGATGTCAAAGTGGATCAGCTTCATATCTTTTCAGCTATCAACGTGAAAATAAATAAATAAAATCTTCCCCCATATATTAAATAAATAAATAAAAAAATAATCAAATCCCCAGTAGTTTTGTGCACACCAGGGAGGGTTATTTTTTCCAAAATATATGTCACAATAGCAGTGTTTTCTTCCTGTCCTCAAAACCTCCCTCAAAGCACAGGTTTTCTAAGAGAGGAAAATCATTCACAGAATTGGCCAGATTGGAAGGGGCCACAGTGAGTCCCCTGGGCCAACTCCCTGTCCAAGCAGGGTCATCCCAGAGCAGATTCCTCACCATTTCACTCCTGTGGTTTGAGTTCCCCCTAATGCAATGCAATCACAGGGGCTCCCATTTATGATCAAAATGAAAAAAAAAATATATATAAAAAGGTATCTTCACATTGATTCAATAACTTGACCTACAAACCAGCATAATTAGCCATTTGAAATGCTATTCTTACTTTTACCTTTCATTACAGCACAGAAAGATTCACTATTAATGCTCAAAGCAGCACTTACTAGGGAGTATTATAACCTTAAATACTTGATTAAAAAGCGCTATTTCCATTTACAGAAGGTATTAGTGAAGTCAGTGGCTTTTAAAGGGCTTGTTAATGGCTCACTCTTTTCATTCATCATCAAAATTAAAGTAATCCTGAAGATGTGTTGTATTAACTTAAGTGAAGGAATATGCTTATTCAGCTCTAACTGCCCACTTGCAAGTGATACTTGCTCCTTTGAGTAAATTTCTGATATTCAAGGGTTATGATGGTCTTATTAATGGCATAATAAGTATGTGAATGGTATTAGCACACCTTGGATGGTGGGATGGCCATAACAAAAGGGTACAGTAGAGAGAGATTGGACCCAACTTAAAGCAGAAACATCTCATCAAGTCAAAGGTTTGACTCTGCTTTTCCACCCCAGGTACTAAAACTTGTCTCAACAATTTGTTGCTGTTGTTCCTTCCCTGGTATTATCATCATCATTCTGCAAATATGCAGAAAATTTGCTTTATGTATCACCTGTATAGTTCTGATAATGAAAGAGCTTTCATTAATGCACTTCTCACAATATTGAGAACAAACCTCATACAGCTGGATTTTGCTTGATTGTATAACCACAATATGTTTTAAGCAGGTTACAGGAGGTTTCCAATGTCATTATGCATCACCAGCAACCAAACTACATTTTCCAGTTTATTTTGATTAAAAGAGAAAAGCCAGAAAGTGAAAACTCAGAACAAGCAACATGATCAATTTAGAATTCCATGTTAAAACAATGCAGACTATCTGAAGTCAACGACCTTAATCCCAAATAAAGTTCAGAGGAGACAAACAGGTGGGGAAATAGCTTTATATATTGTTTTCTCTGATGTGAGAGAAAGCTGTATTTAATTTAATTTTATTTTATTTTATGTTTTGGCATTCAATGGAAGTACCACTAAGGTTCAGCTTCAGGGTTAACAAAACTGTGCCACAGCACCACAAGTCCCTACACCACTGAATGCTGGATAAAAGTCTCTCTTATAACCTCACAGGGCATCATAACGAGGCCAGCCCACAAAAGTTTTTCATCTGACCCTCTGGAACACAAATTCTAAAGATAAGCAAGAGCAGGGTGCAATAGAAAATGGGAAGCAAAGCTCAACATTTTAGAAAGGATTCTGAGCCATCTCTTGGCAAAACAGCTTTGTGTGAGACACCTTGACAGTACAAAATCATCAGTAAAAATGAGGGGGCTAAAATTGGGCTGCTCATGTCATACAGAGCAGTAAAAGTGTTGATAAAGAAGCATTTTTAAATAGAAAAGGAAATGTGCTTGTTGAGAACAGAAGGCAGTGAGTGACCCTTTGGCTCACCTGCCTTTGCCATTTCTCTCAAATGACCATCAGCATCAATCCCCAGGCCCAGGTACAGCAGGACTTGCCACCAACTTTGTCTAGCATTTTAAATAAGTGTTTTAAATGGAACCCAGTAATGAATTAAACTCCAGCTCTCTAACAGAAATGAGGAACCCAACAGCCAAAACATATTCTGATGAGAATACAGAAATCAATTAGACTTGAACTACTTTTTAAAACAAAGTCTTTTAGATGCAAATGGCCATTGTTTTCTCACTTAGGAAGTAAAATTTGGTGTCACAAAAAGGTTAGATGATTGCAAAGATTTAATTGAATGTCTAAAAGAAAGGGAAATGTTTCTTGAAAATGCTAAGGTGGACCTCTTACCACATTCCTGCAGCAAAATGTCCTGGAACAATAGAGCTGTGATTTGCTGAAATTAAAATGCTATTATGGTGGAATTAGGGCTTCAATATTTTTAGCAGCTTAAATAGGCCTTCCATTTTTAAAGGACATCTGATAACAGATAATTACATTTCATCTTATAGAAACTGAGTTGTTTTCTGGAGGAAAAAATACTTCTCTTTTTTTCCCACCGAGGTTAAAGCATAGTCATCATTAGCAGCAGCAATAGGCTGGAGGTGCCTCCTCCAGCTTGGGGGATATATATTAGCATATAAATAGTTGGTGGCTGCTTGATTCTACCTATTTTATGTTTCAGTGTGGCATCAGAATGCACTTAGCAGGAAACCTGGGGGTGGGGAGGCAGCAAGATGTGTGCTGGGAGGGGGACTTGGTAATATGGGGGTTCTATAGAGGGGGCATCTTTTGGTATTAAAAATTTTAAAAATCCCTGTTCTTATGTCACAGAGTTTTCTTTATGTTCACTGTATCATTTCAGGAGTTTAATTACTGAGTTCTACCGAGCAATCTGACACTGCTGGAAGAAGGTGCATTGGTTTGAGCAGCAGCTCTTTGCTGAGAAAATGGTAATAAGGGAAAGTAGTGCATTTTCTACACCGTAAGTACAATTGTTTATTTATTCTATATTTATCCGAAACGTGTCTCAATTCTCACCCTTTTCATCGATGGAAAATAATGGCAAAGGAAGGTGTCATTACACCACTTTCAAGCAGTGCCTTCCCTCTTGGGAGGCAGGCAGGGAAGGAAAGCCACGAGCATTCCCCGTCCTCTGTTTGAGACTGACCTTCAAGATTTGCTGCTTTAAAATGTTAATCATCATGAGTGACATTTCCCGTGTCACTAAGTGGGCTGTAACAGCAGAGGGAGAAAAGCTCTTTTTCACATTTTTCCTCCCAGCCAGGGAGGGGTGACCGAAGATGGAGCAGAGGTGGCTCCTGCAGGACAGCTCTGAGGGCACCCTCAACTTGAGGCAGGGCATTCTTCTGAGGGAGGTGAGCAGGGGAAACCAGCCTGCCTTGAAGCCCATGGTCCAGCAGCATCTTCAGCTCCTGCTGGGCCAGCTCTCCACAAACAGGAGCACCAGGCAGGACGGTGGGACCACCCTGCAATGCTGTGCCCAAGCCAGAAGTGGCACGCTGCTCCTCCTGGCACTGACTCTGGAGCTGCAACAGGCACACTGCATCCAAATTTCAGGGGAATTAAGGCACTACCCAGGAAAAGTCATCAGGGTATGGGAACTTTAGCAGGCAACAGCATAAAAATAAGAAAGTCACCATGAAAAAGTGACAAAGCCCTGGTGCTTTCCCTCAGGAATCACCCACGTGCACTTTCTGGCACCACAAGTGCCAATATCTCAAGTTATGGATGAAAAACCACAATCAGAGATTTTTAGATTGGGCTGATTAAAATGGTCATTAAAAGTGATAGTATTTAATTATAAACAAAACACTGGAAGAAATTAAATACCAGTCCCATCAATTTCAAAATTACCATTTCACTTTCGGTTAATCAAGTCAAAGAAAGGTCAAAGACCTCTATCTTCTAACAAACACAATTCCTGATTCATCACATTAGTCAAAAAATTTAGATTGCAAAAATGTGATACAATCCTACCATTCTTTCTGCATCATTATCATTTTTAAATATGTTATTTCATCCCCATGACCTCCACATTACAGTTGCTATTGAAGGAAGGAGGGCCAATACCTTGCAAATGAAATGGGAACCATAACCAGGCACTTCAGATGTCTCATCTTGCTTAAAAGGGCTGGTGAGAAGAGGTATTTTTTAGATTAGTAAAGTCTGCTTTCACAGCTTTTAAGCCACTAAACCAGAACTAGAATATTTGTACAGCAAAGGGACATCATAAAATCTACTAGTTCTTAAAATACCTCTTGGGAGGTAACTCAATATTGCATTGCAAAAGAAACCCAGAAACATATTTCCCATTCTGCGGCTGACTGGGTGGGAAATGTCCTGCCAAGATAGGCAGGTCTCCTGAGTGCAAAAACATCTGTAACCATAATTAAATGATACAGTGCTGGCAGCATCTGTGTCCTCATATCCCTGCAGGGCTTGTGTGTGGCATTGGAGGTGATCTCAGCATCCTGGACAAAAGGGTTAATTATTGTACAATGGGAAGAAGAAAAAAGTAACACTGGGAGGGGAAAGGATCACTGAGGGGATGTGCATTGTTAAATCAGTGACCATCAGCTATAGAACACATTCACAGCAGGCTGCTAATGAGGAGACAAAGATCACACCTAAATCCACCTTGCTGGTAAAGGACAGCAGCTCAGAAGTCAGAATAATGCTGGGGTAGCACACACTAGAAAGGATGTGAGAACAGAAAAAGAGAAGGAAAGAAAATTAGAAACATGAGGGAAAAGCTCTTAATTGATACTTATTCATTCCACAAAGTCCTTCAAGTTCTGTGGGTCAAACACAGCAAGGGGGGAGCTTCTTTCTAATCCCACTTTAGCCAAGCAGGGTTTTTATCCCCCTCGCCTTAAAAACCATCTCTACAGAGGTCTGTGTTGCAAAGCATGAAACTTCAGGGGCTCTAAAGGGTTACTCTCACAGGGCCAGACACACGCTCTCCATTACGAGTGCTGAACTCCTAAAAACGTGTCACGTCGAATCGCCAAGACGGAGCAGAACCCGGCGAGCCGTGCGGAGCCTCCTCGTGCCTTCAGCCCCTTTTCTCAGTGTCGGATTCTCACCCCCTCATTTCTGCAAGGCATTCTGCTCCCTGGCCGTGGCAGCTGAGCCGACAGCAGCCCCTGCTCCAAGACAGCTGATGCATCTCCTGCTGCGCCACAAACACGCTCAACGAGACTTGACTGGCACCGCCAAGAGGCATGGCCAGTGAACTCTGCAAAGGAAGCCTCACCCTGGCACAAGTGTGGGCTCCAAAAGCCCAGAGCTTCGGCCTCCCAGTGCCATTCTCTGCCCCCTCGGAGCGGGCAAAGTGGATCTCACGTTGGGTTTGTTCTCTCTGGGTCTTTAATTCAAATTGTGGATCAAGGGGAGGTTGGGAATGGGCAAAGACACACAGACTGATCGCTGATGGGACGAAATAAAAGAGTCTGGCAAATCAACACGGTGTAATGGAAGGGTAATGTGATTTCTGCCCTTAAAATAGAGCCAACACAGTGGCTTCAGTTTTCAAGGATTATCCCATTATGTTGCATAAGAGCTTTTTCTCACAGTCTTTGCAGTGACTGAAATAACTTTGTGTGCTGAACTTCATTTCTCTATATTATAGAGGAAATGAATGCCCACCAGTGGGAGCAGAGTGGTCTTGGAACCCTTTACTGTAAAACATAATAAGGGTTATTATGAAAACAGGCAAAGACAAAGTCTCTTCCAGGGTTTTGCTCATTCTACATTTGATAGCTTTCTAATCCAGCCAGGCAATCCAAAATGTACAGCTCCAGAAAATGTGGAGAGGGATTCACTATAAGAGAGGAAAAAGGGAGTAAAATTTGACATAGATCTCTCTTTAATATACAATATTTGATTCACAAAAGATCTCCGAGCTTCAGAAACCAGTTCAAAAAGAGCATCCTCAAAATAAAAGAAATATACACTATAAAGAACTCTTGGAGCATCTGTGGGAATTTGTTGGAGCAGCAATTCTATCCCTTTATGTGTTCTCAAGTGCTGGATGGAAGAAAGTAGGCAATTATGAATGGGTCACAGAATTCCTTTTTACTTGCATGGCAGAGTAAGAACTTCCCGTCAAATGGAAATGGCTTGATATCGAATGCAATTTTATATAGGATTTGGATAAGCATACTCTGGTTATTCGAATGCTACTTAGAAGAAAATAAAACAAAACCTAAAAAGAATTATACTCTTAAACCTTCCCAAACCTTGAAGGCTGCTGGTATTATGCTAAGAAATGAGATGCACAAAAATGTAATGCTATTTGCATTTATTTTCAGAGCACAAATAATCTATAATTAGGTAAAGTGATGAAATGAATGTGTTAAGCATGCTACAATACATTTTCTTGCATGTATCTACCTTGCAAAATGCAGGATAAATTTGGCTTGTCTTTGCTGTCTCAAGTACAATATTATATTACAATTCAGAGTTATCAGTTCACTGCATGGTATTAAAATCTAGGAACCACAGATTGCTATCTCTGCCAAACCCAACCCATATTTCTCCTACAACACCACAAGTCTGAAAGGATAACACCATAGACTTTATTAGAAAGCATTTCCAAATTTTTTTTCCTGCATTTGAAAACACAAACAGAGCAACACTGAAAATATCACTATACAGAGGAAGCAGTGCAACATTTCTTCCTTCCCAACACACGAAAAGACAGATTAATTAGCCCAGCTCTGCCAGTCTGGTGTTTCATTCAGCCACATGCAGGTGAAGTTGTCTCACTGTGTACGGATCTCTACATTACCACTGGAAAAAAAAAAATTAAAAAAAATAAAACCCCCTGCAGTTAAGAAAACGACCGGCTAATAATATATTTAAAACCCCACCTGACACGACAAATGAAAGAGAATAAATGTATACAGCGAGTGAAACTTGCAGGGAACAGGGGGAGACTTCAGCGCTTGTGCTGACAGGGCTTTGCTGTCAGTGGCCTGTCTCTCTCGCAGGCAGCTGTCAATCAGAGCATCCTCTCTCCCGCAGGAGTTCATTGTGCCTGCAGACACCCGGGCAAGAACCGCTCCTGGGCGTCAGAGCGGCGCGCCGAGCGCATCTGTCAATCATTGTCACTAATTATTAACTTCTGTCACTCAGAGCAGGTGACACATCCCCGCCTGAGCCGCTGTGATTTGATGTGCGACGCCAGCCCCGAGACGGGCGGCTCAACCTTCCCTCCTGTGTCACACCCTGCTCTGCTGGGTCACCCTCCTGACTCAGGGCTCCTCTTTGAGCCTCTGCATGGGGCAGGGACAGGCTGGGGCAAAGGACAAGCTCTGCCTTCAAAATGCGGCCATCACTCGTGTTCTGTAAGGATTTTGAATCTAATCATATATTAGATTATCAAATATCAGTATTAAACAAGGGGGAGAAAGAGCAACTAAAGATAAGCCAAGCGACTCAGATTTTCACAGGATAAGCTGCCCCCTCATCATTTAATATTAAAAATGTTAATTATCTCGTCTCAAAAGACCCTGCAAAGCAGCAACTTCTTTTAATGGCAAGTATTTACAACAGCTAGTAGGGTTAAGGAGGGGATCATGCCTCCCTTTTTCATTGGCCCCAAAAATTGCTAGAAATTATAATCAGTGGTTTCCAACTGATCTCACGTTTGCCTGCATTGTCTGCCTTGGAATGACGGTCACTTTTATTAAAATTCCATGCAACAACATTGGCCATGGTCACTAAAGGAAAAGGATCAATAAGTGAAATATGTCACTGAAGGAAAAGCACATTATACATTTTCAAGTGGGCACTTGATATCCCTCTAGAAATTCTACTTAGCCAAGCCCAGTGCAGTATTCCAAGGATGATCAATAATATTTATTATACAGTTTATGACATGAGACAAATCATAACACCTTCAGGACTTAAAATTCCATTAATCCAAGAGGCTCCTGACACCTTTTATAAAAGCAGAAAACTTCATAATTTTCCTTCAAGCATCTCTACTTTGGGAAAAGTCTCATGCACAGACCTATTTAAACAAACACACCTCTCTAAATAAAGACTCAATTCCTTTCCCTCTCCATAGTTTATACAATTGGCAAATTCATTAATGATGAGATTCATTCAGGCATAAAAAATGGTGTGGATTTTGAAAAAAGTGCCACTGCTACATTCAATTCCATTGTATTCTAATCCAACAAAGTGTAAAAATGTGGGTATCAAAAAGGGATTTCAGATACAGATTAGGGGACAAGATCTTGGGAAAGAACACTCCCAGGACTTAGGGAAACATTCCAATTTATGCAACAAAGAGCTACAGGAAGAACTTCCAGTGTTACTGTCTCTCCCAATTAAAAAATAAAATACAAAAACAACCAGCAAGAAAAAACAAATTAGACCTCTTTACATATTTGCTTTTAAATATTCATTGCTGTTGTGATAACTCTGTTTAAGATCCTTACCCACTTCTCTCAAATACTTCCAACTCAAACACGAGTCAAATATCAAATTGGTAAACAAAAGAATCACAGGGAAAATACAGCTGAGAGGGGGAACCATCATTGGAAATTGCATGGCAAAGCAACACTCCAAATTTATTTCCTCACACGTGCCCATTGAAATGAACATGCATTTCAATGCCTCAAATAATAAGGACTTCTGATAATGTAGAGTTTTCACTGGAAAACAGTAACAAAAAGAGACCAAGAGACTATTTCTGTTTCTCTGGTTCAGACCCTGACCATCTGCTGTCATTACAGCTCAAAGAACATTTCATTTCCTTTCATAACCTTTGACAACAAGAATCACTAAAGGAATTTCAGTTGAAGAAACTTTTATAGAATATTACAAATCAAATAAATTGCATTAACACATTTGAACCTCCAAGTGTAACACAGTGGAAAACACAATACTTCTTTATTATATCAGCTGTCTGGTCATATATAAATCATCTATAACTAAAACCAAAAGTATTGAGAGTACTATTTATCCAGAGTTAGCAAAAGGAATTATCTGACAGCTGGAAATGAAAAACCACTAATAAGCATTACAATGTATTGCAAACTTTAAACAATGTGATTAAGGAAACTTTTGCAATACTAAGGAGTGTATCTGATTCTATTTTACCTTGTTAACAAAATTCCTCGGGGATTTCTTACTCTGTTATACAATAACTAAACTGGAATATTATGTTAAACAAGCCCCACATTCTACCTGTATTCAGTATATATTTAAACCTAAGAGATAATGTTCTTTGAGCCTATTGCCCTTCACTAAAACCTCCCTATTTCCACTCAAAATATTTGCCCAAAGCAATAAACAGAGCACGAGGAAAGTTTAAAAGCCCTAACTACTGCTTTGGCCATTGAGATGCTTAAGACATGGACTTTAAACACATTTAAACCGTCTTTTATAAATTTATTTTTAAGAGATGAAAGGAGGAATTCTTCAGAAAAACTGAGGAGAAAATTCCATCAGGGAATACGGTGAAGAGATGACAGAAAATATTGCATTTCCCAAATCTCATGCTGTGAGGAGCCAGGATCAAAACCAACAGCAAAACAACCAACCATAAATCCAAGTTTGCACTGGGCAAATTCTTCCTGCATTTGAATTCCTGCCTGGCAATACTGGGTGTAAGTGAACCTTCTCCTTGCTGTATTCTGCATGAGAAGAAGAACACTCAGCTGCCTCGCTTGTTTAATGAAGTCAGACATCCAAATCTTATCTTTAACAAAGTGGAATATGAAGCCCATCATTTTCTTTGCTATTTTGTATTTGCTGGTTAAAGCAATCTGGTAAACAGGCTGTGGCTGAGCCCAGCTTGGGTCAAGTGGCATTTACTTTATGTGGTACAAGGAAAATGAGATGTTTAAGATTGGACTGGCCAGGTCAAAAGAAAGGAATGCAAGGTAAGTGTTTCCAGCAGCATCACTGACAGAAAGGACAGGATATTGTGTTGTGCCATGAGATGCAGGAGGTGAGGACTGTGATGCTGAGCAGCCTCCTGTTAACTCACCTTTTTTGGCTTTCTCAGGCTTTGGTCTCCCCTTCCCTGAAGGCCTCCTGTGCTTCCATTTAACATCAAATTTTGCTCTTTATGAAGAGTTACAGAAATAAATATATAGCTAAGAATGCACATGGTAAAGACCATAAAGGCACTGGAATGCTGTTGAAACTTCAAGGGGCTTTTAGATATTAGGATAAAGAATCTGCAGTGTTATGGAATGACCAAGGGTGAACACCTTCAGCATTAAAAACGAGCAGCTGAGTGGCACATTCTGCAAAGGTACTGAAACAATCAGGAATAGAAAATGAGCACAGGGTAGAAGATTCTCAGAATTAGGCTAATATTGTAATTCCTGGGCTGTCACTGAAGAGCAGCACCACAAGAATATTCATTCTGGTAATGCCTTTCCCAGCCTGATCGGGAAAAAAGGATCATTCTGATGTTGAAAACGAACATCCTGCCCTGTCCAAGTAAGAGAAACAATTCACAGAACAAACCGTCAGATTTGCAGCAGCTCCAGAAGGACATTTCCTTATCCCCCAGAGAACCGAGGCTGGTAACAATGATCCTAATTTCTATTATCGCAACTACAACCACAAAACACTTCGCCGCGAATAACGCCGGGGTGCTTCGTGCCCTCCCCGAGACTCGCGGAACCCGAGAGTGGGAGTGTTTGATTGTGAGCGTGTGTGTCAGGAAACAAACGCGAGCCTTCAGAGGGCTGATTAGAGGCAGAGGGAGCGCAGCGAGCCATCAGCTCCGCAGCGGGAGCTCCTCCCGCATCGCTGCCCCGAGCCCCGCGCTGAGCATCCCAATAATGACTCGCAGCGCCGGCACCGAGCCCGCACTTCTGCTCGGCTGAGCCGCTTGCTGAGAGGGGCTGCACGCTCCCTCATCAGCATTTTTGTTTTCATTTGTTCTTTTGTGTTCTTTCTCCTCTCCCCCAAATGCTTAGTGCGACCACCAGGACAGAAGCCATATGCTCGCGTTTAATAACCTTCTGGTGGGAGGGAGTCGTGAAACTTAAGGCAAAGCAGAGGATTATGTGGAAGAATAAGTTAATAAATAGAGGTTATCACATCCCAATAAATAGATGTAGACGTCCTCCTTCCAACCAGCAGAGGTTACAGCCTCTGTTATGTTACACATTTCTCTTTCACGAATGGTATTATGCAGAATTAAAATTAAAACAAATAAAGGGAACTCCCTTATTTAGCTGCACCTTAGCAGCTAGAATAATAATAATAAAATCCTTCTAGCCCCCTACTTCTTTTCTTATTCACCTTTAGGTAGGCCATTCCCTTTAAAATTTCATGTTACTTAAACAAAAACGTAGTTATAACAGTTCCATCTTACACACACACAGGGAGAGGAACCCATTTGCCATTTATTAATCATCTGGCAGCGCCCAATTCAACAAATATTCTGGACAAACTTGCCACAGGACTTAAAATTTTTCATGCTATTATGCCACTCTCATCAGATGTCCCACTGTTTGGGGACATAACTCCATGACTTGGATGCTGTTCTTCTTGTTCATTCCTTATGCATTTAGAAAGCTTTTGTGGCTTTAATGTTCTTTACATAAGGTCTAGATCTGCTTTAGTGTTAGCAAACTTCAGAATTACTTTTTTTAGAGAGGAAATATGACAGTAAAAAAAGAGGGATTTAGGATATGCACACATAGTTCTGGTTGACTGAATGCCCAAAAGAAGAATGTTTTAATAATGTTACCAAACCACCTCCTGTCCTGAGAAGCCAGAGCTGGCCTCAGCACTGAAGATGTGCCTGCCAGGGCTGGGCAGAGGGGCAGGATGCTCTCTCTGACCTGCTGGAAAGCTCTTCCCGATGCTCCCCAGGACACCACTGGCCTCCTTGTCCCCCAGGGCACACTGCTGGCTCAGGGACAGCTTGGTGTCCACCAGGTCCTTCTCCACAGAGCTGCTCTCCAGCCCCTGCTGGTGCCTGGGGTTGTTCCTGCCCAGCTGCAGGACCTGTTGGATGCAGGAGAGGAGGATAAAGCAGTGATCTCCAAAGGTACTGTCAGACACTGACCACCGTCACTTACCGAAACTGCCGTCCTTCCTCATGACAGCAGAAGGATGCTTAATAATCTTAACATCTCCCCTTCAGAAGCGTTAACTTATTAGAGTCTTTTCCAGAAAGCAATTATTTTAATCAATGCTAAATCATGTAGGTTATCATCCCTTAACAATTGTCTTTAGCAGCAATTAACTAGACAGTGGTTTCTAAACACCCTGAGGTCAGTGCTGCAGTCAAAAGAAGAGCACTTCTGCTCAGAGTGACACGTAGTGAGGAAAATCCACTTTCATAGCTCAGAAGCAGGAAAAAATATATAGGTAAAGACATTTAGAAACAAAAGAAACGCTGTAGAAATTAAACGTTTTCATCCCAGTTCAGAAAACTGGGCAATAAATCCTTCTGTCTCTCTGTATTTAAAACACAGCAAGTAACAAGGTCCTGTCTGAAGTTGATTTGCTCCCGAGTACTGATGTCAGCTGAGGAGCAAACCCTGCCCTCACCCCTCCCTGTGCCAAGAAGCTCTGTCTGGCAAAATAAAGAAAGGACTTCAAGAAACAAAACAGGAGGAACTGAAAACCTCAGGAAGTTTTCACTTCACGTGATTCATGAAGATGTGGGTTTATTAAGCTGTTGTTTGGCAATTACAGGATCCTTGACATAACTTGTATGATAAATTAGCAGGTTTTCGAGATCATGAATACTTGCAATTCTCTGAAACAAGTTAGTACTCACCCTCCTCCTGCCCAGCAGCAGAGGACATACCAGCTCACCCCTGTTCACAGCAGGTTTTCAATGTTACACTCACATATCAACAGTTTTGCTCAGAAACCTTACACTGCAAATATGCAAACGTAAAAACCTGTGACTAATTAGATAAACTTTCTCTCTTACAGCTCCGCCAGACTCCGTGTAATAGATTCTTTCAAAGAGAACAAGACAGCCATCTAGAGGGCAAGAAAAATAAACTACCTTTGGATCACAAGGGAACCCTGAATAACCAATTCACTCACTGTAAGCCAGAAAAAAAGGATCCACATTGCTGTTACCCACCAGGGAGTTTAATTTCACTTGGTATTTCAACATAAGTCGCTTAGTCAATAACCCTGAACCCCAAAAGTGACAGATTTTTTCCTTTTAGGATGACAAGTTATACAGAAAGTACATAGTTTTTTGCAGCAGTGATTTTCACTATATGACACAGAAGTCTAAAAATCAAAAGTGCTACTCCACAATTAGGGATAGAGATGTCAGTTCTGTCGGATTCCTTACCTGCAGTGCTGTTCTCATCATTCCCTCCTGCTGCACTGACTGACTCTGGTGCAGAACAAACCACAGCACAGAAAGGCAGCTGAGATAGCAGCGAGCTTGCTTAGGGCAGCACTGCAAAACAGCATTTATGGCCACAATGCCCACAGCAGTTCATCACTGGTAAGTTGTAAACCTTCCTAGGAACACACAGGAGTGGCATTTCCAAGTGGAGCATCTTTGCAAGGAGTATTTCTTGGTACATCAGAAAATTGGAGAAGTATGGGGATTATAGCCCAGTGGGAAGGGATTTGGGATAATTCTTGCTGTTTACACAGATCAATTCCTGGCAGTGAGAAAGCTTAATACAGCTCGAATCGTTTGGCTGTTTCTGAACAGATGTTAGGGGTGAAGGAAAACATGCAGAAGAACCAAACAATCAGTTCAGAATTATCAGAACAAAGTGCAGAGAAAAATCTTTCAAGAGTTTTGATTCAGACTGGGAAGAGGGAAGGTTGTGGGGTGAAACAGATAATTAATCAGTAATGCCCGTCTCTCTGTCTGGACCAATTTCCTTTCTGTTAATTTTTAATCCTGTCAGGGATCTAAACATTCTTAATGTACCAAGCCCACTGTGACACTGCAGATATCACTTAAACATATTACAGGTATCTGGTGGGGTTTTTTTCATTGTACAGGGCCAAAGGCATATAAAATTCTCTCACCTCTCTTGCCATTTCCACGATACGGAGTGAAAGTCTTGAGCTGCCACTCACGAAGTGGGTGTGGGTGTTTGTGCAAGGGGTGTGGAGGAACATTTCATTCTACCGTGTGCTGATTTAGGGAAAAGCTGCAGCAAACAATTCACACTGAGCGACCTCATCCCTTGGATTTCTGCAGGAAACTGAGACATTTCACACCATCTCTTAACGGCACCGGCAAGAAACAATCTTTGAATTAAATTCAAAAGAGTTCTTTAACAGATTCTTTACACTGGTCTTGTAATTGTGACCTCTTCTCTAGTTTTGCAATCGGTTTATCTGGCTTTTTGATCATTTGGTATAGCTATAAAAAGTAAAACACCTCCTCCTAACCCCATTATGATGAAAGCTTTAAATTTTATTATTCATTTTTATTGGGTAGAAGTTAAACTCCCTCAGGAACCATAAAAGGAAGGGTTTTGATCTACCAGATAATGGAAAGTGGCTACAGAGTCATTCCTTCAGCAGACAGTCTGATAAAGGGTATCTTTGTTTGTACTTGGGTGACAAGAGAAAGATAGATATGGCCCATTAGTAATTTTTTAAAATAAATTATTTCACTTTAAATAGGACTATTTTGGGGGCTCTTCTGTGTTTTAGGGGTTTGTGTTGCTTTTTTTTCCACTTTCTCTTATCACTCTTTGAGCAGTATTTAAAAAATAGTGTACCATGAACTGAAATGATAAGCTCAGACCAAGACTCTGTCTTAAGATAATTGTCTGTTTAACATTTAGATCATCCTGCACAAAGGTAACCTGTCTGTTCATCACTCTGGTCATCACTAGTTTTCAAAGCCATTAACATCAGTATTTATATCCAGTATTTATCCCTGCACAGACACCCCAACAATCCCACCCTGTCCCTGTCCAAACCCTCCTGCAGCTCTGGCAGCCTTGGGGCTGTGCCCACTGCCCTGGGGAGCCTGGGCAGTGCCCACCACCCTCTGGGGAAAGAACTTTTATAAATTCTATCTCCCTGAGATCCCATCCTAAGTGCAGGATCCAAACTTATCTTAGTTAAATTTCACAGGGCTGATGATTGCACTGATTTGTCAAGGTCTCTGTCTTTAAAGGAGTCACCAGTTCCTCCCAGTTTAGTATCATGGGCAAATTTAATCAGTGTCCCTTCAAGTCTTGCACCCAAGTTGCTTATACAGACAATGTAAGAGAATTTTACCAAACATAAGTTGGCTCAAAAAACACTCAATCATCCAGAAAAGGCACCTGTACAACTTTTAAAAGGATATGTTTCTCCTGCTACCCTTTTCCACAAGTGTCAGGGCAGAAAGCACTGCTGGGAAGGCAAAGAAGAGCAGGCAAAGGGAAGGAAGGGAGAAGATGGATACACATGTAAGGCAAGGAAAAAATGGAATGCTTTATTTAGGATACAGCAACTGCACTTGAAGCGATGGGAAAGTTTAAAGAAGGACCTACCTGGGAGCCCAAAAGCGAAGAGAACAGCCTTGCAAAAGGGAACCCTTCCAAAAGTCTTCTGGCTGACACGATACCAGAACACCGTCCATTGTGAGTGGGTGCTCAGAGCCCAAACCCTTCTATTCCTCACCAGAGGGAACACAAACCCTTTGGTACACGGGAGAAGCCCCACACACACACAGAGCTGTGGGGCTGTGCTGTGCCCACTCCATGGGCTGGCAGCTCCCAAAATGAGGCACATCGAGCACTGCCCAGCAGGGCATCCCCACAAGGACAAGTGATGGCCCAGGAGTCACTTGCCCGAAACCCACCCAGAGCTCACCCAGAACCCACCCAAGAGTTTGCCCACTCACCCACAGCCCACCCTGAGCTCACCCAGAACCCACCCTTCTCCTGGCAGGCAGGTCACCCTTTTCCCTATGGCCTCCCCTGTGTGTGCTGTGTTTGTCCCTAGAAGCAGGTCTTCAGTTTGATAAAAAAAAAAGACTGCAGAACATCTGTACCACTACAGGTTCAGAGGAGGAAAAAGGAAAAAAAAAACAGGAAACAAGGCAGAAAGTTGAAGATTTCCTTTATAGTTTCAGTTCTTCTGTTAGAGAGACTGATATTGCCTTCCCTTATCTCCAATATGATCTGTCCCTGCAGCAGGTCAGCAAGGGAAGGAGAGATCCCTGCACCAGGGAGAAAATAAGGCCTAATTCTTATTCTTCCTCCTCCCTGGCACCATAAAGCTTTCAGCAGAATTTTGCTTAACCCTATAGGCCTTTCTTTACAGACTTTTGTCTATAAAGACAAGCAGAAACAAGTGCCACAGTTTGACTTTTTTTTCATTTTATTAGCACAAAATCCTGTAGTGGGTGAAAACAAAGAGAACATACACATGTACTTAGAACATGGAAAACTCACTGCACAAATGGGAATTATTTCATTCTTCCTGTGGTCTTGCCAATTACTTCTGCTCTTACCTTCAGTATTAGAACACTGTGGTAGTGCTGGCAAACTACAAAACCCAATCTTACAAGCCTGCAGCACCTCCTTAAAACATACTCTGCAGTTCCACTGCCAAAAAGGGGCTCGGCATAGGTTTAAGAGAACTGACCTAGAGCTCTTGAATTCCAAAGTCTCCTGCTGTAAAATAAAAAAAAAAAAACCAAAAACCATTTATACAATATGTGCATATACCCTAATGTTAATGCATGTATATTCATTTTTACATAGTTCAATGAAAGTTCATTCTATAAGCACAGAAGCAACCCATGGTTATTTCTGACCACGTCAATACACCAGTTGCAGTTAATTCTTCTGGCAGAGATTTTATAGTGGCACTTGTATAGTCGGTCCAATGGCTTTGCAACACCTACACACACAGAGGGACAGGTAAAGAGAGGCAAGATCTTCATGGGCCAGTGGCTGAGCTTACTGCATAGCAAGGCTGATGTACATTATGACACCTACAGTAATAATACCAATATCAATAAATTATTCAGATATACTGCCCATAGTATGAAAGCCAGCAGTCACAAAATCAGAATAAAACGCTGTTCTAGTCAGATTGCCCGGTGACAAACAAGGAGGTGTCTGTCATAGTACAGAATCAATGTGCTTTCGAAGTCCAGTATTATTAGTGGGGAATGGCACACTGGGACTTAATTGCCATGCATGGATAACACCCTCAGACATTTTCCTAGGAATTGTCTTGATTATCAGTCAGGGTGGAGAGAGACCCACCACCAAAAGTCAGTACTTTTGTCATTTCTTTGCTTGGGAATAGCTGAAAGTGGTTGCTCTATTTCAGCAGATGGCAGGTATTTCAGTTCAGTTAGCCATGCAGCTGTTTGATGAACAGGATTAAGCACACAGATTTATGACATCCATGTTTTTGCAAAAGAGAGCAGGTAGTTTATTTCTGACTTTTAATACTTCCCTTCCATCAAAGGGGACATACCAAGAAGTGTGGTCTGAAAGCGAAGTATCATGATCTCTTAAAATGGAGCCCCAGGTCAGTTCTCTAAACAAACACATAATCACTAGAACAGAGTTCTGCCTTGGATCCACTTAACAAGCACAGAATTCACAAGAATATTATGAGCACACCAGCAAGAGCTACTGAATGGAATGATTTGTGAGACCAGCCTCAGCAAGCAAAAAGCCTGAGTTTCACAAGCCTTAATAACGCCAATTTTTTTTTTTTGGCATGACAAAAGGGTAAACTTAAGCAAAAATGGATATCCTACAGATTAATTTAAAAAAATAATAATAAAAAAAAGTTGAGCAAGTGACTATTCAGTGTTTCACACAAAACTCAACTCAATTGTTTGTAAGTTTTGACCAGGCAATCAGTCAGAGACAGACTGTTAAAATAGGATTCCAAACTGAAAAACTACTGCAGTTGCAATACAGCTGGTTTGACCCAGCACTTCTAACTCCACTGGCCTCAAAGGATTTTTACAGTAGTTTCAGTTGTCCAACATGAGTTACAAGCTGCTGTTCCACAGTTAGGACCACTCTTCTCCTCTGAAACATACTTCAGGCTTTCAGACTACTCTTCCCTTGTTCCACAAAACTTTGGAGTGAAGAGCTGACAAGTCTATCCAAGGTCAGGAGCTTTCCTCTAGACTGCATTCCTAGGTGTGCCATTGTGAGTCACTGCTTTCATATTTGAGGTGCTTGATTGATGGTTGCAGATCCTGTGGGAGGCAACACCTACTTCGAAGACTTCATGAATGGCCTTGCGGAAACAATGGAAATTGTAGTCTATCAAACCTGTCGAGAAGGACGGGAAGGGAGAGGGCAAACCGTGTTCAGCTTGGCATGATGATGGAAACAGAGCCTCAAAATCAATACACAGTGTTACATTGAACCCACAGGCGTTTTGCTACTTATTTCAGTAATTAACTTGGGCTCAGAAGGTTTAACAGTTCTACCGATGCTGGTATTTATTTGGGCTGCCTCAGCAGGTACCAAAAAAGGACCAATTTTGAATGCAATTTGTATATTCATCATTAAAGAGCAGGTAAGGGGACCATTACTCCATTCTACTGATTCCAGCAGAGCAGATGGCAGTGACAGAGGTCACATTATCTACAGAGGTCATTTCATCAGGACAACAAGTAAAGGGATGATTTAGAAAATTAAAAATAAGACCTCATTATTCCTTCCAGAAAAAATTTAGTTACAGAAGAATCAAGGTGGTTTGTAAGGTCATACAAATATTATATAGTTGATAAAAACCATTAGATAAAAGCCTGTCACTGGTGGGGAAGTCCTTACCTTTGCGCTCAAAACTCTCTTCTCTAAGAATGCAAACTAATGCCAAAAATTTTGTTACTTCCTTTAAGTACAGGACTGTTGTGTTATTGAGCTTGATAATTGCCATTGACTCTTTATCATAAGCACTTCCAGTGCCATCTTCTTTTAACCTGAAAAAAGAATGAGTTAACCCAAGGCATAGTCTAACAGGCATGCATATGTAACTTCAAGACAAATACCTGTTAAATGCAGTTAGAAGAATATTACTCATACTGAACGTTGAGCAAGTGGAGAACCTGCAATGCAGGTCTTAATACTATCGTTGAGTAAGACCATTATCACACCTTAAGTGTCTCAGGAAAGCTAGACCTAAACAGAGTAGAGGCCTTCATTAGATACTGTCTGTCTTGGATGAGCAGTCAAGAGCAAGCTATCAGCATGCATTCTTTGGATGCCAATGGAGTGGCATCTCAGCTCAATTAATTGTGGTAGATTAATACTTAGAATAGAATAATTCCTTAGTGAGGCTGGGTTAGAGGACACAACAGGGTGCAGGACACTTTTTGGTCTTTAGATAAACCAGCCTGCATTTACAAGAGCAGCTTAGCATGCTGCTTTCTGTCTGCAAGTTATTAGTGTTAGTTAAATTACTACAGAAGTAAATGATCTGTCACAAACTACTTCTATGCACTCCTGAATAAAAACAAAACAATCAGCTACACAACCCTGGATGGACCCATCAGGAGACAGACCATTAAATATTGTGGTATTCCTTGGCAGCACTGTATTTTCCAGGCTACAAACATAGGTTTAAGATAAGTTCCTGCTTCTCCAGAACCACTTCAAAAATCCATTGTGAAGGATAATTCTGCTATAAATTGTGAGACACAAGCACAATATGCATCCCTCCTAGAAAGCCACAAGTGCTGCTCAGTTCAGAGAGCAGCAAGTCTCAAAGCAGTATCACTGCAAGTTACACTGACAAGCCATGGCATGCTGTCAACCCCAGTTATTTGCAGGTATTAATATAGTTGCACCCACCATGCCAAACAAGATACAGCAGGATTCATACTTGACATGAAACACAACTTTTACAAATGTCACACAGCTGTCTGGGGCCAGGAGTGGAGGGAAACAAACTGTAATTTAAATAAACTGTAAATGCTTGATTCAGCTGCCAAATCATTTGGCTTTATTCTAGTTACTGACAGAACCAGTGTGATCTAAAGACCAACTGACACCATCTTGCTGCATGACAAAGGCAGCACCACTTGCACAGTTTGTAACCTATTCTACAAATTTGAGGACTTCTTTTTTTCCTAGGAATATTCATCACTTACCCATATATACAGGAAACATCTATCACTACATCAATCATGTCACAGCACAGCTCATATGACTGCATGTCCACAGGGGAACTGTCTGTTGCAATGTAGATTTTGCTGACTACATCGAAGAGAAAAGCTTTTTCAATGCCTGAATTCTTCAGAAAGAGAAAGAATTTGGGTGAGTTTTTAAAATCTCAAGTAGAATTCATAACTTTTACATTCTTAAAAGCAGAAAATGGTTTAAACATAAGCAATTTAGAGGCTGGAGACTTAAAGCATATAGTTTGTAAATACAACACCCTTGTTCCCATAGTACATATCAATATCACATAGTTAACAAAAATAAAACTGGGGACTCTCTTGTAATACTTTTTAGTTTATTATTTAACAGATCATAATTAAGGTTACATTTTACTCTGCTTCCAGAACCCACATTCAGCAGTCTGAACAGAACCTCCTCTGTGGTTCTACTGACTCCAGAAGAGCCACACATTCACATCCACCTAATGGACTGGGCTCAGAGATGAGCTATTTCATTGCAGTGTGCTGACACTAAAGTCTTATGCTTGTAGTATCTTGGCAGTTCAGTTTCTCTGTGGGGCAGTTGCCACGTGGTGTAACATGCAGAGCAACTAAGCCAGCCTCTGAACTCCAAAATCTATGAAAAGTACCACATTATGGGAGTTGTGGGTATGGAAAAGCACCAGGCCATTTGCAGCTCAGCACTCTGGCAAAGTGCTCATGCTAAGTTCAGAAGGCTTTTGTGGTTCACCAAGTCACCACATACACCCTACTGGCAAAGCTGCTTTTCTGTTTATGCACCAGAAGCATTCCTTATCTCTTCTTCCTAGCCAGTCTCAATACCAAAGTCCTGAGAAATCCTTCTGGCATCAGGATCACACTCCAAACCCTCATGGCACTGAGGAAGGTGAGCATGCCCTTCATCCACTGGGCCAGTCCTCTCCCAAACTTAGCAAACAATCATTATGTGGCAGCAAGTCTGAGCACAGAGTTCCTCTCAGGCATAGCTAGTTTTCACCATGTTGTCCACAGGGCAGCAACAGCCTCACAGACACCACTTAAACGAGACAGTCTTGTCTCGAGGGTGATATTTTATTTGATTTAAAGTACACAACAGCAAATTTCTATGTCACAAATTCTGTAAGAAATGTAAACACTAAATGAATAAGGGCAAAAGTCTCAGAGGCCTTATGAAATAGTTTAGTGCAAGGCCAAGTTCATACTATCAAAATAAGTCTCTTGCTGCATTAGACTGCGAAGTGCCTTAGCAGAATAATCAGTATATCCTGTTGGCAGGAAAACTTCCCTACCAACTTATAACCAACACTGAGAGAAACCCCCACAAAGCACACACCAGTACAATTTAGCTGTTGGCAGAGAGCTTCTACTGGAGACATCCAGGTCAGCAGAGCACACCCACAGCAGTGCCACCCACATCTCCCAAGGGCACACGTTCCTTGGCACAAGGACTTGCTTTACCATTCCACGTATTTCACTCAAAAGTTCTGTTAAGATTAACACTTACTGATATAAAGATATTAAGGAGGTTTTCCAGGGTTGGCAGTTGTGGAATGAGCTTCTGTACCACTTTACTGAAGGCTTCAAATATTGAATGGTCATAGATACTGGTCAAATAAAAGCTGAGAGGAGGAGGGAGGGCAAAAGAAGCGGGGGAAAAAAAAGGAAAAAGATTCAAGAGTAATTCAGAATTGCAATAGAAATGTTCAAGCTATATTTTCTAACATTCAGGCCTGATGCTTTGGCTGGGATACCTTTATCACAAATATGTCTGGCCACTGCACAAATAACCTAGTTTCTGAGTGGCTTAACCATGAAACAGATTTCCCCCCTCCCTCAGAGATGGGAGACCAAGGACAAAAACACTCAATTTCATTTCTTCAAGTCCTGTTCCTGGCCTTTCACTTTATTCACACTAACATCAAGATACTGGTTCCACAACAATCAAAACAGCAGGAAACCCAGGGAAAAGACAGCTTGTTTTAAAGGTGTCTGTAGAAGCAACTTTATAAGTGAGATAAATAGCAAGTAATAGACTATGCTTTTATAAACAATCATGCTGAAAAGTCAGTGTTAGGACTATAAGGCAAAGACCTTCCTCTCTCCTTTCCCTGCCCCTACAGGCCACATGCACAAATCTGGCCTGTTATGCTGAATAAGAAGGACTTTGAATTATCATTGAGTTTATGAATAAATCTGTAGACTGGAATCTGATACAGTAGTTTGCCTTATTTCAGTCAGCCTAACAGCTGAGGCTTGTCCATAAATTCAGCAGGGTATTTTAGTAACAAGTTTTTCAAATAATAAGAAAGTAACCAGACCTTGCTCCAGTCAGACCAGTATCACACCTAAAAGCCATTCATCTGTATGCACAGCAGCAACAGCAGAATCACATATGGCAGAGCCTTTAACTCACCTAAGGTGAAGTTTTTCAAGCCCAGCATCCGTGAGATCATCATTAGCCCTCTGATGAATATCCCTCTGCGTTTCTATTTTATGGTCATCTGATAAACCATCAACTTTATGAATAAAAACTTCAAAGTTCATTTCAGGGTTGACCTTGTAGGCTTTTGAAACTGTAATGTGGAGTCTTGTTAAAGCTTCCATGTAGTC
Source organism: Campylorhamphus procurvoides (assembly GCA_013396655.1). Lineage (NCBI taxonomy): Eukaryota > Metazoa > Chordata > Aves > Passeriformes > Dendrocolaptidae > Campylorhamphus > Campylorhamphus procurvoides. Next base: position 149,037 of record WBMV01004546.1, read on the forward strand.
ATCCTGTAAATTAGTTTTGGCAGGAATGAATGATAAAACTTTCTCTCTGACAACTACTTTATTCTGAACAAGGACAAAAGATTTCAGTGCAAGAACTTCACTTTTGCAACTAAATAGAAGACTGGGAGGAGAGAATACCTTGAAGGGTCAGAAATCCAAGCAGCTTGGATTCTGTTACGTCAATTAAGCCTCATTAGCTATACAAGGCTCAGCTACACAAAACTAGATGTCAGAGCAGAAGGTGGGTTACACTTCAGCTCCAGCAAAAGGCAGCAGTGACCTCCAAGGTGGTCCCAATAACCAGGCAACCTTCCCTGCTGCAATTCCTAGGTTTATTAGAAGCTACCAGATACCCAGTAGGACCAGTACTAGAAACTGAGAAGTGTCCTCTTATCAAATGAGCCACACAGCAGAAGGAAGGGATAATTCAGACCACCTAGCACAGCAGGTTCTCACTACTATTGCAGGGAAATTCAGAGTACCAGCCCCTTTCCCCTCTCTCCACCAGTAGTTCCAGTCACTTCACAAAAATAAAACCACACACCAGAAGTCAGATTGCCAATGCAGCCCTTCATACACAGCAGATGTTTTATCTAAAAATATGAATTATCAGCTTCCTGATCACACAAAAAGTAAAAATAAAACTTCCTTGTGATTCTTAGTGATATGTATTTACCTGGGCATCAATAACATATATTAGAGCACCTGTTCCTCTGAAGATCATCTCATAATCAAATGTTGGATCAAAAAAGTCCATCTGTCCAGGAAAATCCCATATCTGGAAATTCACAAACGAACTGTTGGAAATATCATCTTTGTAGATTTTGTTGGTACTTTCCAAGAACAGAGTCTCATTGGGAGACATCTTGTGAAACACCACCTGTCAAAAGAACACAAATAATAGTCTAGACTTCACCATTTTTAGAAGAAATGGGTGAAAGTTTTAATACTTGAATCTTACAAATAGATTTATCCATTCTAAAGCATACAGCTTCCTTTTAGTAAACAGACAACTTCCTGCATCAGCCAAGGAAATGACCAGAACCAAAGCAACTGAATACAGCTGAACATTTTCACAAGTCCAAATAACACAACTGGCTAAAGGCACAGCTATCCCAGTTACTCTTCCTTGCAAGTCTAACACAGTATTTTCAGATTCTGTTATATTCAGATGTGATATGAAGCCACTGTGTTAATTAAGCAACTGCAGGCTTTTAAGAATAAGATCTCTAATGAGAGTCTACAACAAATGCTGTTCACGTGACTAAAAGAAAAATACTTTCAGCAAAATCACTGCATTTGCACACACAGTGGGAGTATTTGACCTAAATAATGGGGAATAACTGATAAGACTAAAAAGGTTGCTTTGCCACTGTATTTCAGAATTTCTCACTAACAGATCCAGTCTAAAGTCAGTTTAGAACTCAGTCCTTTACCCCACCCTGTGGATTACCAAGCAGTCTGCATAAGACAGCTAAAAGAGGCGGATTCACACCTGCTACATTGCAATGTCCAAAAAAGGCTTCTCTTCTTCACAAAACCTTTACAGAAATCTCTGTAGGTTTTCACACTTGCATTTGAAGCGAGTCTGAGGCCCCTAAGCCTGGAGTTTGAGAACGACACATTTCACTCCTGACATCCTCCCATAAAAACGCCACTAAAAACTTCACAACACGAACATTAACATCAGCACCGAGGCACAAGGGCCGCTCTCAGCACTACATTCCACTGGCAAATGAAAACAGCCAGTTTTGCCTTTATTAAGAAGCACCGGTGACTTCACAAAGCCACCAACAAACCTAAGGCACCGAAACTGCTGCGTTTCCTCCTCGATCAGGACTCTCTTTTGCTCGGCCTTGTGTGCTAAAGAGAACCAGGGACTGGTTTTTGGCTCCCGCAAAAGCAGAAGTCTCTTCCAAAGCATCACAAGGCAGACCAAAGCTCAAGCCTTCCAAGGGGAAGGTCCAGCTAAAAACACCGCCCACCTCGTGGGGCTCCCGGAGCTCCCACAGCCTGGAGGGAACACCTGGCGATAAAACTCCTCACCAGCATCCTCACTTGGGGCTTTTGGAGGCGTTAAAAGTAAAGAAAGGCTGCAACCTACACTGCACAACCTCCCTCTTCTTAGCGAGGATGCTCAAGAGGCTGTCCTGGAAAGTAAGGGGGAGGCTCCGGTCGCTGCAGCTTCGCCACGACACCATAAAAAACAGGGAGGCAATCCCAAAAAGCAGGGAAGCTATCCCCAAAAGCAGGGAGACAATACAAATAAAGCTGGGAGGCAATCCCAAAAAGCAGGGACGAATTAGCAAAAGGCAGGGAGGCAACCCCAAAAAGCAGGGAAGCAATCCCAAAAAGGCAGAGACGCGATACAAATAAAGCAGGGAAGCAATCCCAATAAAGCAGGGGGGCAACCCCAAAAAGGCAGGAACGAATAAGAAAAAGTCAGGGAGGCAATCCCAAAAAACAAGGAAGCAATACAAATAAAGCAGGGAAACAAGCCCAAAAGGCAGGGAAACAACTCCAAGAAGGCAGGTGGGGACACAAAGGCCCCCGACCCCCGCTCACCTTCTGGATGGAGGACTT
>WBMV01004546.1:151942-163780 GCA_013396655.1 Campylorhamphus procurvoides
GGGGGGACACCAGGCACCAGGGGGACACCAAGCAGCAACACCGGGAAGAGTGAGGGTGGGACACTGGGCAGAGGGGGGACACCATCTGGACATAGCCAGAGGCACCAGGCAGGGACACCAGCAGAGCCAGGGGGGCACAGGGCAGGCCCAGGCAATGCAGGGGGCACCAGGCAGGGCAGTTACACAGGACTTTCATAACAAGAATTTCCTATTCTGTTCAGAACTGTCCAGGTGGTATCTGGATCGACCCTCCAAGGCCCAGTTCCTGAAGCAGGATCAGAGACACAACTGCATGGAGACAGGTACACCTCATGCAAATCACACTGTAAGGTCAGTAGTATTGCATCTTCAGCATTGTGCTATGACCATCACTTAACTCACTCATTTTGTGTCTCTCTGAGTAGACAGTTACTCTGTCAGCTGCACGAGAAGCCCAATCTCAGTGCTGAGTAGAACACAGAACCTAATTTGAAGGTCCTGCTTTAGTTTACAGTTTACATCTGTGTCATGTCACCCCCCTTCAGTTAAAAGAAAACCAAGAGAGACCAGCAGTTCAAACAGGACCATTGACCAGGATGTGAAAATTACACAAAGTTGGCAGGCACAGTTATATAGAAGTTAATCATAACTATCATACCTTCTTAAACACAGAGAGCAAGAAAGTTGGCCAGTATGCTTAACTCACCAGTTGCTGCTGCAGCTGCATATCATGATACTACATTTTCTTTCTTGAGGTAACAAAGTAGACAATTCAGAGTTCACACACACACACACAAAGACCACAGTTCTCAGGAAGCCCTTTATTTAGTCAAGGCATTAAAGGAAAAACTACTGCTATTCACCATGCTTCTCATCTTGAGGTGGTTCATACTGAGCCAGCTGCAGATTTAAAGAAAGGAACTGAGTTAGTTGCAACATTTCACATAACACTATATTAAGAAATGTACAAAAATATTTGATCTGGACTTGTTCCATTTACTTTGTGCACTTTAACTCACTCATCTTTATGCAAGTCCACTTCCAAGTCAGACAACAAAATAGCCCTTCTCTCAAAACACCCATTTCTTACACATATAACCATGCAGCCACAGCAAGGGGGCTTTTTAAATGCACTTTGAAGCACATAGGTCTTGCCCTTAATTTCCCCTGGTTTCTTGTTCTAGGACTCATTAAGTACTTCTCGTCTTAAACAGCAGTTGATAATGGTGACCTATAAGCTTTGTTGTCACTGAAATATGACTAAATGAAACAGTCATCCTCATGGCAACAGTATCCAAACTAACATTTCCTGTAATCCTTGGAGCTGCCATTGTGCTTTCTGGAGAGCATAGCTTAGGCAACTGTGCATTTAAATATGACCTTTACTTGTAAAGTTACTTCCAAGGAAAGATATGGTGTTCACTTGACCTCAGTGACATTAAAGATAAGCTCAAGCTTCAAAAACAGTTCAAGAATTAGGACCATCTCTGAGCTATTCTGCTTCAGTTTATTCAATTAAGATTCCTCCCCTTCGCAAATTGCAGAGTGGGTTAAAAAATAAACAAAGTACATTAAAAAATTAAAATACACGTGTTTCTTCCTCATAGCAACACTAAATTGCAGCAATCACTGCTGCCAACAAGAACCACTAAAATGGCACTTTTTTCATTCTTATAGATTTTTACTACAACAGATGGCTTGTACATAGTCCAAAGTCAGTTTTCTTTTCCACTGAGATTCTAACTATTGACTTTCTGTCCCTCCCCTCAACACACAAACAAACATCTGACATTCTGAGCAATAAATGTAAGGGAAAATACAGCTCTTCAGATGATTGCAACAGAAATTACCAATAAATGCACAGATAATGGCATATATTTTATGCTAGAGGATTGCTAAAGAAAGCTAAATGGTAGTGTTCTTCCTGCATTCTGTGTAAAGTTCTACAGGATGTCAGAATGAGAGGCATTACACAGTAGAGGAAAGAAAGGAAAAACACAAAACACACTAATACTGGAAAATATGTAAAGAGATATCATTTGAAAGATTAAGAACTTGAAAGCACAAATGAACCCATGATTACATGGCCTTGCCTTTGCCAGCATTTCAGATTCACTGTTGTTACAGATAGAGAAATAGCAGGGTTGTTTTAGGTAAAAAGCAGAAATTATCGTTCCCTGTGGGTCTAATTGCCTGGTAACATCCTGCCACGTGCAACTCTGTGTCCAGTGACACAAAGTAATATAGAATACTCCTCCTTCACTTTGTCTTTTGAAAGCCTTTACAATGGATACATTACCTTAGTTGTTCTTTAAAACCTTTATGGAAGTATAAGCTACATAATATCAGACAACTTAAACACATCCAGACAGGATAGAATGAGGGCGTATTAGACTCGGTAACACAGACTTTCCCTAAATAAATAAAATCCCTAGTTTAGCAATAGGATAGGCTATATTCTACATGAACTGTACCACAAAAAATGATCTTTACTACAATGAATTCTACCAGCATTTCCCAGCCACAAGGCTAAACAATGCAACATTTCTCTAATGGAAGAAAGTCAGCTGTATTTTAAGTATTAAAGTATTTTTCTTGTTGTATAACATGGAACTACATAGTGACACCAAGTAGACTTTTACCTTGGTTTTCAGGTTTTTGTTTTCTTCCAGCACAGCTTCATATTTTTCTTTCATCTCTGCCAATTCCAAGCGAAGTACGTCTAATTCTGGATTCTCAGGAGCTGAAGCTCCCAGATGTTGCTTCAGAAAGCTGATATTTAGATGTTAAGTATTTCTTCAGTTATACAGTATGACCACATTTTAATTTGAACACTTATGTTGAAGTTAGCACTGCAGCACACCTGACTAAAATCACAGTAAACCATTGAGATTACTACAGTGCTTTTCATCCTACAGAATGAAGTTAAAGAGAGCTTTTCAAATTCACACCTATATGCCTTAAAAGAAACCAAACAAACAAAAACCAAAGAAAAGAAACCCCACAAACAAAACCAAGACATAAGTACAAATTCTTATTATTTAAAGAACAAACAAACTTCAGAAGCCACAGTCTCTGCAGGTACTCAAGTGCTGCAGGTCTACAACTCTGTAATGGCCTGTAACTTAGCTTTGTAATTGCTGGCATACTGATAGCCCAGTTCTCTTGCATCCTCTGTTAGCTTGAAAGAATGCAATTATTATCTAAAATGCACCAATAAAAGCCATGTTATCAATGAAAGGCTTCTAAATGAGCCCCTCCAGTTCACCTACGAGTCACAAGCAGGGCTACTGCTTCACATAAGGTCTCTACAAACAAGTCACAGCAGAGAAAAAGGATACTCCAGTGCACTACTTGGTTTCTCTGGCTCTTCATATAAGGCTACCAACACTGCAAATAGAAAATATTCAACAGTTGCAAGAAGTTCATGCTATTGGAAGTTTTTAAAACACATACTAACAGTCAGAAAGCACACAAGTTGCAAGCCACATTTATAGCACATTTTTCCATTTAACAAGAGTTTCACCTGTGTACTTTGACCCAAACAACAGGTCTGCTGTAAAGGAGGGGACAGAGCATTCCACCTAGTAACAGCTAAATGTAAGTCTTCTTGATCCAGTCTTTGGCTATTTGAGCATGGCCTGGACCACTTCTACACATTCCACATACAACCCTAGTATGAGCTTTCATCAGCAAGACTGAAATTCTAACTATTTTGAGACTCTCCCTTCATATGTCATTACTTCCATTTAAGTTACACCTCTGAACCACAGGACCTCAGCAGTTCTGTAACTTTCAGCATAAAAGCAAACCTCCACCAAACACCTGTAAAACTAAATGGCTGCTGTCAGAGTAGGTGACACTGATACTCTTTATGGATGGGGCTCCTCAAGGCCACAAGCAGCTTAAATACACGGAGAACTCAGTCACATGAAGACTCAGTTCCCAGACATAACCACTGCTCAAACTGCAGAGCCAAATTGGTTTTAAGCTAAGCAATTCCTGAGTTAAAACAGAATTGGGATGCCTCAGTGCTTGGAAGGCTTGTTTTGCCATTCCACTGGATGGTATTGCAATAGAAAAAACAAATGGTACTCACACACCAGGCCAAGAGTCTTGGTGCAGCACCTGCTCACCGGGCATTCTAAATCTGCTGCTCCCTCTTTAAACAGCATATTTTCAGCCAGAAATATTAACAGATGTTTTTTTGTCATTGGAAGGCTCTCAAAAAGACTTCAGAAGCATTTCAAAGACACCACATCACCTGTGTCGAGTTTAGCACCACCATTTTCCCCCACCTGGACACAATCAGTATCCCAAGCCTTAAGTTCCATTCATTTTAGAGAGAACACTTATCAGTCTAATTAGCTGCATCCTTGTGATTGGTATGAGCGTATACCACTGCAAATACCAAATCAGCACTTAAAGAACGAAATCAAACAGTTTTTGGTCTACTTAAGAAAGAGCCTTAAGGAATTAAAGTTTTTTAAGATAACATTTGCTGTTATTTCACCTCGAGCATTCACTTTCTTGCTGGAGCTCTGGCAGAATAACAACCCCCAAGAAATGAACCTAAAGCATGGAAAGCAGCACTTTGTCCCAGACTGAGAGAGGTCCCTAACACAGCCCACAGTGGGGGGAAAAAGAACACCTTGTGCCCCACACGCACCTCCACCACATGGCCAGGCCCCCCTAGAGCAATTAACCCTCTCCAGGGGGCTCTCCTGCCCTTCCCCCGGCTCCATCTCCACACCAAGTTTATCCAGGCGAGTTTCTCACCGGCTGAGGGGGTCGGAGGGGCCCGGCCGGGTCCGAGGGTCACCAGGAGCCCCCGGAGAGCCGCCAGCCGGCCGCTGAGCAGGGCAGCACACTTACCCCTGGTGAGCACATCCAGCACGCCCGACTTCTCCAAGTACTGGCGGAACTGCTCCCGCTTGGAGTCCGCGGCCTGAGGGAGGACGCCCACACGGGGGAGGGGGGGTCAGACCGGCGCGGGGGTCACACCGGCGGCGCGCCCCGCCTACGGCTGGCCCGGGCGGCTGGGCGGCCTCGCCCCCCTCTCCTGCTCGTGGTGCTCGGCGGAGGGGCCGAGGCGGTGGCGGTGCCGGGGAGGGGAGCGGGGCGGGAGCCGCGGGGCGGCCGCGCTGCCTCCTACCTTGTAGTGCGCCATCTAACCCCGCACCGCCGCCGCGCCTGCGCACTGCGCCTTAACCGCGCCCGCGCGTCCCCTCCGTTGCCGTGGAGACGGCGCCGCCCACGGGCCCCTCATGGCCCTTCATGGCCCCTCACGGCTCCCTAACGGCTCTTTCATAGCTCCTCATGGCCCCTCATAGGTCCCTCATGGCCCCTCACGGCTGTTTCATGGCCCCTCATAGGTCCCGCATGGCCCCTCGCAGATCCCTCACGGGTCCTTCATGGCCACTCGCGGCTCCCATGGCCCCATCATGGCCCCTCATGGGTCCCTCACAGCTCCTTCATGGGTCCCTCATGGCTTCATCACGGGCCCCTCATGACCCTTCATGGGTCCCTCATGGCTCCATCACAGGCCCCTCATGGCCTTTCATGGCTGCCTCACAGCGCCCCATGGCCCCCTCAGGCCCATCATGGCCCTTCATGACCCATCACAGTCCCTCATGGCTCTCTCACGGCTCCTCATGGCCCCTCATGGTCCCTCATAGTCCCTCATGGTCCCTCACCGCACCTCACAGCCCCTCCTCAGTGAAATAGTGCAATAAAGAGTGTTCTGACCCTCAAGGATGCCCCCAACCAGTTGCCCACCCAAGGGGCTCCACATGTGAAATCTTCACATCAAAAGGAAAGTCTTTTGCCTTAGCCTGTTTTTAAAAAGCACAGAAGCAGTTATACCTGTTTATTTCTGTGAAAAGCTGTGGTATCTACTGACAGATAAAATCTGTTTGTTATAGAAATAAAAAAGCCCAAAACACCAACCAAATGATCTTGCACCTTCTCCACTTTTCATACTTTTGCTCCATGCTCTTCTGCAATGTATTCAGTTTTGATTGGATTAAGTGATGAAATAAAATGTTTGACCCTTGTCCAGACAAAAAAACCCAGTTAATAAAATTCTTCTCTCAGCAGCAGAAAAACAAATTCTTTTGTAACCTCTCTTGAACAACAGAAATGCAAATGTCATATCTCATATGTGAGCATCTAAGTGCTAACTATTATTTAGGCGGTAGGAATGGAGGGCATTAAATACTAGTCTTACATGAAATGCAAACCAAGCATTAGCAGTTATCACCCACAGAATCTCATGCATGGAGAAATGCAAGAATTGAAGCCGCAGCAGAAGTATTAACTCACCTAAATAACATCATACATTTATTGTATTCCTGTATATTACACAATGTTAAACTTTACACTGTAAACAGAAATACATAGATTTGTATTTATGCACACACAGAGAACAATATTAGAGGTGAAAAGGACACCTGTTGAAGGAAATCTACAGTGAAGAGTTTCAATAGTACTTTAATCTGTGTTTCTTATGTGGACAGGGCCAAAAGAGCTTTTTAGGTTTTCTGGCTCCTTTTTTTCTAGTATTGTACAGCTTTCAGCCAGTCTGAAGCATGGCAGTCTGGTAAGCACAATGGCAATGCTCCCTAAGAATTTAATTATGCTATAACATCATGATGCTGTGTCTCATAAATTACTTTTCCAGTACATGGTGAGTCAAATCCACTAGTAAAAGAACCACCTGTGTGCACTAATGCATCTCAGCTGTGACCTCCTCACCAGCTATTCACAGCTATTCACAAGAAAATGTATTTCATACATAGAAAGCTAGATTACAAATGTAACATAGTATTTTGTTCATATTTGCCTCCTTTACTGTTTCAAGATGTTTCATGGAACTTTCCTTGCACTGTATGGGCCAGAGCAGCAAGTGGATGAGTGTCCTTAATCTTTTATTACCCCCATAAAAAAGCATAAATTCAAAATTTCTGATTAATAAATTTCAGTAACGTGTTTTCTGATTTTTAAAAAATTGCTATCTTAGTAGTGTTATGCAAAACATCAACATTAAAGCTCACAGGCTTGTTTGTAATATGCTTGTGGGATATGTTTGACATTCTGCTTTCAGGCAGTTATCAAAATCTGTTTGAATTCTCAGACTGATTAAGTGGAAACATTTTTATCAATAAGGTCTCCCGAAAGCACCAGTGCCACCTTTAGCCTAATTTCATTTACCGGTCTTTGTAAAAGATATTGTTATACTGTAAACTTTTCTTCAACTTTTATACAGTTTAAATAATATCAGCTGTGATTTTATGCCAGGCTTTCCCTAATAAGTAGACTTAAAGGATGTATGTTTTCCTTTTTAGCTGGAAAGAGCATAGAAGTTTATACTCTGAGTTCTATGCCATATTTTCATGACAAAGGAAGTTAAGGGACTGTTTAAAAGTTACTTAGCTACTATCCAAAGGGTTACACACTTTTCTATCTATGTGAAAAAGCTGGTTAAGGTTGAATGATTTAGCTACTCTTACCCAGAGGTTTTGCTTATGTCTCCCTGCCTGGTGATGATCCCAGCACTGGTGGGTTAATTCCCACTATATTTGAAGATCAGGGGGGGCTCGCCTGCTGCTGGCACTGCTTGACAGTGACAGTTGCCTGGACAGAGAGTAAAGCTTAGGACTGTTCCAGTTTCTGCTTTGTGTAGATTCTGAGCTCACCTCCCCTGTAGAGTCAGGAGTGTCTGGTCGGCTAGAATTTTTTATGTCAGCGTTGTAAGGAGTTTGGGCTTTGTTTGCACTGAAACTGCTTTGTCTTCTGTTGCTGTTCTTTGGAGGAGAATTTGTTGGAGCTCCTGCACTCTCAAGCGCTGCTGAGCAGTTCCAAGATGAACCAATTCCATGCTGTTGTCTAAAACTCGTATTAGGAAAAGCTGTCTCTGGTGGCAGTGAAGTTTGAGATGGCATGTCAGCAAAGCCTCTCAGGCACACGTTTGAAGCTATATCTGCATTCTGAGTAACAAGGAAATGTTTCTTTTCTGCCTCTTTTTGTGCATCATGCGCTTCAATCCCAAACTCACCAAGAAAACCTTCGTTATTATTCGTGCTGGTATTTTGAGTCTGATTATCTAAAGCATTTGCAGTTGGCCTCTTCTTTGGCAATTTATTCTCCTGATTGCAATGGGTGTAATTTCTGCTGATCTCTGTACGGTTATTTTGCACAGACTGAAACACAGAAGGAGAATTTAGAACTGGGTAGACAGTGGTGTCAGTTTGCTTTTCCATTAAAAAGGTATAACTGCCAAGTGCACAAGGAAGAGTTTTCTGAGGGGTGGAGGACATTCCAAAAGAAGACTGTGGTATCACAGAGTGTTTCCTCGATGTGTTTACGTGAAAATTGTCAGAGTCATCCTTGCTTTTATTCTGCTCACAGAGTCCCATTTTAATTTTTCGGAATCCTAAGTGGATAATTTCCAGGATATTTAAAAGCAATGATACAGTTGCTATTGATTGCATGAATAATATAAAAACTGTCTTTTCTGTTGGTCTAGATACAAAGCAGTCAACTGTGTTTGGACATGGATCTCTCTGACATTTATAAAGGGGATCTAAATGAAAGCCATAAAGAAGATACTGCCCAATCATAAAACCGATTTCCATTGCAGACCTTGTGAAAATGTGTATCACATAAGTGCAGAGCAGAGAGCCTCTCAGGGGTGCTTTATTTAGCTTCCTTTGCTCCAGCTGCCTGAGTTCTCTCTCCAGCCTTTTACGATTTTCAGTCATTTCTAATTCGGTGCTTTCGAGTTCCACTCTTACCTGAGCTTTCTTTTTCTGCCTCTCTTTTTCCAAGGCTCTAAGTCTGTATAAGGCATGACCCATATACACCAAGGAAGGGGAAGACACAAATATAACTTGCAAAACCCAGTACCTTATGAGAGAGATGGGAAAGGCCTCATCATAACACACATTTCTGCAACCAGGTTGCTCGGTATTGCATATAAATTCTGATTGTTCATCATTCCAAACATCCTCGGTTGCCACTCCAAGGACGAGCATTCGAAATACAAAGAGGATTGTTAGCCAAATCTTTCCAATAATAGTAGAGTGGATGTGGACCTCCTCTAAAATGCCCCCGAGGAAATTCCAGTCTCCCATGGTTATTCTGCCATCTTAACACTAAAATATAGGAGAGAAAAAAGGTATAAAAGATTGTAAAAGCTGCATTCCATCCTAAATGCATTATGAGAAAAACAGCACTGGGAAAACTATCATAGCTTACATTGTAACCATGGCAACCTGACCAACTGCTCACTGATGATTACAGAGGGAACTTCATGTAAAGGCAGCCTTCTAAACGTGGAAATACTCTTGCAAGTCAGTATACAAACAGGCAAATTAAACATTTTTAAAGAGAAGCGAATTAAAAATAAATGTCAAATGAAAAATAAAACATACCTTTCTTTACAAAAGTGTGTAAAACTAAACCTCTGCGACGTCCAATAAAAATTTACAACCCCTGCCATCATCCATCCATGCGAGTGAGTTTCACATTATAAGCAGTTTATTTTGCTCCAGGAACAAGTGATGGAGCGTGAGCTTTGCACATGGAATTTATATTTGCTAGGATTGGAGGGAGGAAAAAATCAATTGTTCAGTCTGCTACTGCTCCAAGCACAATTTAACAATGAACAGTGAAAGACTCTCATTTTTTAAAAAGGCTAGAAATAAAAAATCCACAGCTTTAAATTCTTTGAGATTATCTTCCCATTTGCCTCTCCAGCACCTTTAAAGAACACTGTCAGCCTCAGAAAAACAGAATAAAAGAAAACTTTGGGTCTAAGTTTTAGTTTATGAATCTCAGTAGCAGCAAATGTGGGGTTTGCCTGTGCAAAAGCAAAGCAGATAAATCCTCCCCAAAACTCTCATTGTCAATCTCTGCAGTCTGCTCTGTAGCACCTCATCACCACCCTCCTGATATAAAACCAGAACAGTGGCAGTACTTTGGGCACCTCCAAATTTACTCTCTCTTCACAGACACCACCTGTCCTTACATTCTATGTTTCAGTTCTTTTCAGTGATTCTCATCTCTGCAAAAGTGTATTTCTGCTTCAAATGCCCTGTAAAGGATGAACAAACTTCCTCTGCTGAGCACTCTAAAAAGCTAATCATTATCTTTTAATTTTGGTGCTGAGGATCAGTCAATAGGTCATGTCCGATTTCATAGTTAAATGACAGCTTGCCTGGAAGTACTCAATCATTTTGGCAAACTAGCAGTTTAAAACCAGCCATTTCTGTGAGGTACTTAGGGCAGGATTCTAAACATATGTCTGTTCCAAGGAGTACTTAAAATATGTTTCTAAACATTTTTCTTTTATTGGTAAAACACTAAGTCTGCTGAAGTGGTCCACAGACACACCCCCCTTCCAGCTCCTGCAAAGATGCTGAAGCTTTGTTTGAAAGCCCTGAGCTACTGAGTCTCAGTGAGACAGAACTACTGTGGTTGGAGATTTACCTGCTCTGTAACAGCTAAATGTTAAGGCAAACATTTAATTATCTGCACACAACGTTCCCATTCAAAATGATACTGCAGTCAAACAACAACTTGACAAGCAGACTGGCTGAAAAACATCCCCCAAAGTTTTAATGACTATATTGTGTTTTCTTAGCTTAGGGTCAAACATCACAGTCATCATTAATCATTCAATCATGGAAATATTCTCTGAAGATCAAGGCCTTTTTATTCCTATTCATCAATAATGCACACTTTGTGTGCACAATTGATTTTTATTTCCTACTGTATTTGTCTGACCCGCAATGGCCAGCTAGATATTTAGAGGCACGAACATCAGGGCTGTGTCCTATAGGCTTTCAGGGTAACATGGACTCACTCCCATGGTTTTCTTTCAGTGGTGAGGTAGGATCACAAATTATAAACTGCAATAATGAGAAATCTAGACAACTGTACTACTCAATTAGCACCACTGAATTCAGCAGGGCTGTGTTTGAAGGCAGATCAGAGATTACCATATTACAGAGGCACACACTCTTTACATCCTCCACTGGCTCAGAGATTCACCTTTGGTTGCTGAGATACACATGCAAATCAGTAGGTGCACATTTACATTTTCACTTTCACAAGCTAAATTTCTGAAGATGCCCTGTCACGTATCAGGTTTAAAGTAGTTTCTTGTGGGTTTTATTTTAGTTTCTATCTGCCTTTATCTTGTTTTGCTGTTGATATTTTTAAATTTGTTCCTCTTTTAGTTCCTTAGCTTTAAAAATTTGGGGTTTCTATTTACTTTTATCTAGTTTGCTGTCTCTTTTCCTCTTACTCCCTTGACTTTAAGATCTGGTTTATATATATATATACACACACTGCTACTGTAGCTTGCTATCCCTGGTTTTAGTTCTCTCCTGACTGTCCTGCTCCTCTTTGCATTTTCAGGTTTCCTTCCACATCTAGTTTGTCCCTATTTTTTCCTTTCTTTCCTGCCTGTTCTTTGTCCACCTGCTGGGCTCGGGGCCAGCATCTCTGCCTGGGTCCAGGGGAGGAGAGATGTGCTGTGAGGTTACCAATCGGCTTCACCTCTGAGTTGTTTAACAGCAGGGACTAATGACTAAAGCCCTTTATCCCGCTTAGAATTTGTCTGTTCTGCCTCCTTTAATGCAGTCCAGCTGAATATCGGTCACTTGGGGCCAGTTTGGCCTTGATATTACTCAGGAGGAACCCAAACTTCTGTGCCATGAAGTTCTTGCCCACTGCTGGTGTTGTTTGCCTTGTGGGGTCTCCACTGCCTTCCATTTGGTCACCCTTAGACTGGGGGGGGTGGGGGGACATGCCCTACAACTGGGGGGCACATGGGGAGCAGTGACAGCCCCC
>WBMV01004546.1:178689-214951 GCA_013396655.1 Campylorhamphus procurvoides
CCGGGAATTACCGGGAACTGGCCGGGAATGACCGGGAACTGACGGGGAACTGACTGGGAACTGACCGGGAACTGACTGGGAAACGGGCAAGGGCAGGCGGGACACAGGGGACAGACAGCCCCGGGAGACAGACAGGCGGACAGGGGTCAGACAGCCCCTGGGCGGGGAGTGGGACAGAGGGCAGCCAGACCGCAGCGGGACAGACAGACCGACAAGGGACAGCCAGCCCAGAGGGGGACAAACGGACGGACAGGGGACAGCCAGCTCCGGGTGGGGACAGACGGACTGACAGGGGACAGACAGCTTCGGGGGTAGAAGGGAGAAAGCCATCCCAGGGCGGGACGGAGAGAGGGATAGAGAACAGCCAGCCCAGAGGAGGGCACACAGACAGACAGACAAGGGGACAGCCAGCCCCGGGGTGTGGGGACAGAAGGACAAGCAGCCACGAGGGCTGCGGACAGGCGCGGTCCTGCACAGGCAGCCTGTGGGACACGGGGACAGGGAGGCACAGACGGACAAGGTGACAAGGGGGCCGCGGACCCCCGGCCCGCCCCGCACCACCGGGAGTGGGGCTGCGGGGAGCCTCCCGCACCGGGAACCCGGCGGGGCAGCACGGCGGCCGCTCCGCCGCCTTCCCCGGCCGGGGATGCAGCCCGGAGCCGCGGGCAGCCGGGGGTCGGGGCTCCGGGGCACGGCGGAGGGACACCCACCCGGGGCGGCGTGTCCCCGAAGGTAACGTGGGCACCGGGCAGCGGAGGAGAGGTTGGGGACAGCGGGGCTCCGGTGGCGGCGGGAGGGTTTGTTCTGGGGGTTTCATTCCCAGTGGGTTGGGGAGGGGGCTCCTGCCGCAGGGATGTGTGGAGCTGCTTGCGGTGGCAGGGCTGGCGGCGACAGGACGGTGACGGCGCGACCTCTCCCCTTCTCTAGGGATTTGAGGCTGAGCCAAGCGATGGAAATGTCATTGTCGCTACGCGGGAGCCCAGAGGAGTGAGGGGCTGGGACGCCTCTGCACCGGGCTCTGCTCCGCAGCTGGAGAGCGGGACGGTCCCGACAAACCAGCACAGCCCTGGGCAGGGAAGGCAGCGAGTGGGGTTTGTCACAGACTGCGAGGGCACAGGACAATACCTGGGGGCCGGGAACTGTCCCACCACCCGCCTGGGGTTTGGGACATCAGCCTCTCCACTGGACTCTGGCACCCGACTGAGCCCGATGAGGAGCCGGGGCTGTGTGTGAACCTATGCAGACCAGGAAGAAATACATTTTCCTGACTTTCCTTGCCTCTTGGCTCCTGCTTTTCTTCTTTGGAGTAGACCAGCTGCGCCGTTTTGCTTTCTTGTCTGGGAGGAAAGCCGATGCCCAGAGGAACTGGCCCCGCTGGATGGATCGGCCCCTCCTCAAAAACTTTGCAGACCCCGAGGAACTCCAGAGGGATGGGGACCCCTCCCCGCTGTCACCCCGGGAGCGGCGGGCAGCGTGGCTGAGCATCTACAAGAACAGCAGATGTCGGATGGAAACCTGCTTTGACTTCTCCAGGTGCAAGAAGAACGGCTTCAAAGTCTTCACCTACCCCCGGGAGAGGGACCAGCCCATTTCAGAGAGCTACGGCAAAATCCTCACCTCCATCGAGCGCTCCCGCTACTACACCCCCGACCCCGAGGCAGCCTGCCTCTTCATCCTCAGCATCGACACGCTGGACCGCGACCACCTCTCAGCCCAATATGTTCGTAATGTCGATGAGAAAATCCGCGGCTTCCCGCTCTGGAACGGCGGCCGGAACCACCTCATCTTCAACCTCTACTCGGGCACCTGGCCCAACTACACCGAGGACCTGGGCTTTGACATCGGCCAGGCCATCCTGGCCAAAGCCAGCTTTGACACCGAGAGCTTCCGACCTGGCTTTGACATCTCCATCCCTCTCTTCCCCAGGGACCACCCGCAGCGCGGCGGGGAGAGGGGGTGGCTCTATCAGGACTCGATCCCCCCGAAAAAGAAATACTTGTTGGTGTTCAAGGGGAAGAGGTACCTGACTGGCATTGGCTCTGGCACCCGGAATGCACTGCACCACATCCACAACGGGAAGGACATCATCTCCCTCACCACCTGCAAGCACGGCAAGGACTGGGAGAAGCACAAGGACACGCGCTGCGACAAGGATAATGTGGACTATGAAAAGTGAGTTGGAGATGGGGCAGCAAATGGGGGGTCTGGGATGGGTGGGACACCCCACAAATGTCCCTGTCTCGCTGCCACGCCTGTCTGTGGCGGCTGAAGCTCCAGGGAGGAAAGTTTTGGGCTCTCCCAGAAATAGATGAGGGTTTCATTCCACAGTGGGGAACAAGACACTGGCTGCTCCGGGCTTTGCTGGTCTGTATTAAAGTTGGAGTAATCTGGTGAGAGCAGCTCTTATCTGCAATAGCTGCCACCGCCTCTAATACGATTTCCCTTTTCCCCAGCACTGATGAATGACGCTTTTCTTCTCCCCCCTCCCGCCCTCCCCCAACATAAACGTTTCTCTTGGAGATGAGCCCGAAACATCCCACCCTCACTGACTCCTCTAAAAATCCCACAAAACTGGTGGGTCTGTGGGCATCCCAATGTGGGCAACCTCGAGCTTAATTGGTGGTGGGTGGGGGTCCCTCTGCATCTTCCATCACAAATGGTGTGAGGGGCCTTGGTGAAAAAACTGGGGGGATAAAGTTTTGTGAGTTTGGGGGGTTCCATGCTGCAGGGACACACAGCAGCTCCTCATCTCCCCATACTGCTACTTGGGCCTGGTAAACACAGACCCCATCCAACCAGCAGTGGGCAGGTCCCCATCCCACTGCCTGGGGACATCCCACAGCCACCCTGTCGGAGAGCAGATGGGGAGAGGCCACGTTGGGCATCATCCTCAAAGCGTCTTAGGAGGTGCTGGGAGGTAAAAGTGGAGCTGGGGTGCTGGCACTGGGATTACTGGGGCTTTGGGTTGGGTCACGCACTGTGTGGCCCCGTCTGGTGGGTGCCACCAGCCCAGCAGGGTCAGCCCTTGCAGCAAAGTCTTTTTGGGATGGGGCATGGCATGACAGTGGGGCTGGTGTGATGGGGGTCCCAGGGCCAGCCCCACACTGTGGGGTTGAGAACCACCCCCCCTCTGCCCACCCAGGTAATCCCCTAATGCTGTTTGCAAACACAGGGAGATTTACACCTCTCCCAGGATGGCTTTAGGCAGCGGATCCATGAGGGACACGTGGCACAGGGCAGGTCTCGTGTGACCCCAAGCCTCCACCACTCTGCTCGTCCCTGTGGGACACTGGGCAAAAACCCATCAGCATCTCCATCATGCCAGACAAACTCTGCCCGACCTCCTGCAGGGATTGATGCCCTCGTGGCCCAGGAGATGTTCCCAGATTTGGCCAGGGGACAAGCCAGCAGGGAGGGGACATACCACAGTTGGCAAAACGAGACCCCAACAGCCCCATTCACCCAGTGCATTGGGGACATCAGGTGCTGTCACAGTGGAGGCAGCACAGGGAGCAGAGGAAGACCTTGCTGGGGGTTCCATCATCCTCCTCACACCCGGGGTGCCAGAAACAAACTGGTCCTGTGCTGGGATAAAGGGCAGCTTGTGGCTGCGTTGAGGGCCAGCCCTGCTGCGGGCTGTCCCGGGTCTGGAGCAATCCAAGCGGGTTGGGAAAGGCTCTTTGGAGCCGACGGTCCCCGGTGGCACCGTGCCTGGCCGGAGCCACGGAGGGGCCAGGCGAAGGGATTTCGGCAGGCGCCCGTCCCGGTTCCTAACAAAACAAGGAAGCCCTGACGGCCGTGATTACCAGGAAACCGCAGAGCGTCAGGACCTAAGTGTTTCCATGGGGAGGTTTTGGCCCCGCAGCCCGGCCGGCGCCAGCCTCCCCACGACATGTGTCCCAGTGCCCACCCAGCCCTGGCACTGGAAATGGCCCCGCGGAGGTGCTGGGGGTCATGGCTGGGTTTGGGGTCCCCGAGGAGACGGTGGGGGATGTCTGGCCCCGGGGATGTGGCTGTCACTGATGTGGTTTCACGGAGGGGTGGGGGTCCTGGGTGCTGTGTGTGCTGCTATCACCCCCCTGGAGTTGGGTGTTAATGAGTCAGGATGCACTAACGAGGAATGGACAGATTATCCAGAGGTGGGTTTTGTTATAAAACTTTGTGTCTTGGCATTGGGGCTGATTTCCTACACCTCGGCACACTGGGATGCTCCAGGGTGCTCCAGCACTGTGAGGGGACAAATCCTCCGCTCCCAGGCTGCCACCAGCACCACATCCCCACTGCAGGGAGACCCTTTCTCTTGGGGACCAGCACATTTCAAGAAGTTCTTTGCCCCTCCAGCCCCTCAGCTGGACTCGCACATCCCCTCCCAGCCCATCCAGGACCCGGCTGCCCCATCCCTCCCTCCCCTCGGGCAGGAACAGACGGGGTCTGTCCCGACCTAAAGTCAATATTGGATTTTCCGGCGCGGTCGGAGGGACCCGGCAGCGGACGCGCCTCTCCCCACCACCTCACAGAAGGGGCTTTCATAGCCCCACGGGTGAGCCCGGCCCCGGGGGGGCCACGCTGGCTGCACCCGCTGCCCTCCCATCCCCGAACGCTGCCAGGGCAGGCAGGGCTGGTCCTGCCCGGCAAGTCCCGGCACGGGAAAGGAGTCGCCGCAGTTTCGGGCTTGGGGGTTCGGGTGGTGGCTTTGCATGGAGTTTCATCACCAGAGGGTGGGAGAAGCTGGTTCATGCCACCAAAGGGCACCAGGGGCCTATCCTGACTCCCCCCAGCCCAGCTACCATTAAGGGATGCGCAGGCACATCACCCGAGGCATGTCTACCCCTCCAGCCTCGTGGAGCCGGGGATATTCAGAGCCAAAATCAGCTCCAATCAATCCTAACGCTGCCCTGGGCTGGCTCCACACCCCCAGGTTGCAGTGAGACCCCCAGGATACTCATGAGTTGGGACTGGGGGATCATTCCTGACTCCCACCCCATCTCCCATCCCAGGTTCGACTACCAGGAGCTGCTTCGCAACTCCACCTTCTGCATCGTGCCCCGGGGCAGGCGCTTGGGTTCCTTCCGCTTCCTGGAGGCTCTGCAGGTACAGGGTGGGCAGGGGGACTGGGGACCCTCTCCTCGGGGTCCGGGGGCTCTGTCCCAGCCTCTGGGGTCCCACCACAGGCCGCCTGCATCCCCGTGCTGCTGAGCGACGGCTGGGAGCTGCCCTTCGCCGAGGCCATCGACTGGGGCAAAGCTGCTGTCGTGGGCAGTGAGAGGCTCCTGCTGCAGGTACCGTGGTTGGATCCTGCCCCACGACGGGCACAGGGGACCCCAAATCCTAATTCCAGTGGTGGCGGAGCCCCCAGCAACATTTGGCAGTGAAACCCTTTGCAGCCAAATCTGGTAGCCTGTCATGTGGACAGATGCAGGAGGATCTCGTACAGCCTGGAATTGGGGGTCCCATTCCAGCTGCAGCCTTGGGGTGTTCTTCATCTTGGGAGGGTTGTTGAGCATCTTCCCAGACCCAAAGCCTTGAAGGTCCTGGGCCAGATCCTGCCCCGGGGGGAGGAGGTGCAGCACCACAGTAGGATGGTGGCACAGCATCCTTGGCCAGGGCGGGAGGGGTGTCCCTTGGGATGGCAGGAGGTAGCAGGGGTAAGGAGCCCTGCTTGTGGGCTGGAGGAAGGCTGGGAGGAGAAACCAGCTCTCCCCTGCTGTCACAGATCCCCTCTGCCATCCGCTGCATCCACCCGGAGCGCGTGCTGGCTTTCCAGCAGCAGACCCAGTTCCTGTGGGATGCATACTTCTCCTCTGTGGACAAGATTGTGCACACCACGCTGGAGGTGAGCTCCCCACCCCAAGCTCCCTCTCACAGCTCCCAGGGTCACAACCAGGGTGCTGGGAGCATCACTCTGGCCTCTGACAGATCATCAAGGACCGCCTGGCTCGGCATCGTTCCCGCTCCCGTTTCCTCTGGAACACCCTGCCCGGGGGGCTGCTGGTCCTGCCTGACTTCTCCACCCACCCTGGGGATTTTCCCTTCTACTACCTGCAGCAAGGTGGGGCCCCACCAGCCCCAGCTGAGCACAGCAGACTCAGTTCATGCTACAACATCTGTCTTCTCCCACCCTTTTTTTCAGGCTCCAGCCCCTCTGAGAAGTTCACAGCCTTCATCCGGGTGGTCTCACAGGCGGGTTCCCTCTCCCAGCCCATCCTCAGGCTCATCCAAGCTGTCTCTGGGTCTCAATACTGTGCCCAGGTGGGAAGAGTTTAGCCCCATGCTGCTTGGTGCAGCTCCCAGGGATCCAGCAGGAGGGATGGGGCAGGGTCCCATAGGCTGGGAAGGGGATGGATGCGTTTAGGGGTGGGAGAGAGTGGCTGGTGGTGTCATCCTTGGGTGGGCAGAGCTGTCTCCTCAGCCCACCAGGGTGGAGATGGGACCCCCTGCGGGTTCATCCTGGTCCAAACTGCCAAGAGATGGCTTTGGGATGAGCTGGGCTGGAGCAGGTCCCACTGCAGGGAACCCACCAAACCCCTGCTGGACAGCCCTGTCATCCTCCCTGCAGATCCTGGTGCTGTGGAGCTGCGAGAAGCCACCACCACCGAGTGGGAAATGGCCCCAGACCACCGTGCCTCTGACCATCATCCAGGGCAGGAGGAAGGTGAGAGGAGCTGGGATGCCAGCAGGGAGCCAGGACAGGGGCAGGGAGCTGGGACAGCCACCCCATGGCACAGCCCAACCTGTCTTTCCCCCCTCCACAGCTCAGCGACCGCTTCTTCCCCTGCACAGCCATCCAGACAGACGCAGTGCTGAGCCTGGATGAGCACACCAGCCTCTCAACCAGCGAGGTGAGGCCGTGGGCACCACAGCCCCTGGTCCCTCGGATGCTCAGCAGTCACCACAGGGCTGGCAGGAGCAGTGCCTGCCCTCCCCATGTCCCCACATCCTCTGGGAGAAGGAAAGGCTGGTGGTGGGTGACCCACAGTGGGTGACACCATCCCCCATCCCATGCCAGGTGGACTTTGCCTTCGTGGTGTGGCGCAGCTTCCCCGAGCGCATCGTGGGCTTCCCCACGCAGAGCCACTTCTGGGACCCCGAGCAGGGGCGCTGGGGCTACACCTCCCAATGGACCAACGAGCTCTCCATCGTCCTCACCACCGCCGCCTTTTACCACAGGTACCCACCCGGGGAGGGGCTGACAGAGAGGGGGGCTTGGCTGCATCCTGCCCCTCTCCTTGCCCCCTCCCCAGGTACTATCACAGCCTCTTCACCGAGTACCTGCCGGCGGGGCTGCGGGAGCTGGTGGATGGTCTAGCTGCCTGCGAGGACATCCTGATGAACGTCCTGGTGGCCGCTGTCACCAAGCTGCCACCCATCAAGGTCACCCAGAGGAAGCAGCACAAGGACACGGTGCCCCAGCAGGTAGGGTGCACGGATGGGGATGAGGGGACGCCCCTGAGCAGGGAGTGGAGCCCCTCACCCCTGTGCTTCCCTCCTGCCAAGGTGAAGGGCACGGCGGGAGCGGCCGACAGCCGGCATTTCTCCCAGCAGCAGGACTGCCTCAACCAGTTGGTGGACTGGTTTGGCTACATGCCCCTGGTGTCCTCCCAGCTGCGCCTCGACCCCGTCCTCTTCAAGGACCAGGTCTCCGTCCTGCGCAAGAAATACCCACGCCTGGAGAAACCCTGAGGGCAGCCAGGGATCAGGGCTGGCTCCAGGTGCCCTGTTCCCAGAGCCCTCCGGGAGCAGGTGGTTGCTGCTGACGGGGTTTTACTCGTTATTGGGTTTTACCAGTGCAATAAAGGAGGGTGGAGAGGCAGAGTTTGTGGCTGGAGGATGTGGGGGAGCCCTGGGAGCACTGACATTTGTGTGCACGGGTACTTCTGCCANCCAGCCCCTCTGAGAAGTTCACAGCCTTCATCCGGGTGGTCTCACAGGCGGGTTCCCTCTCCCAGCCCATCCTCAGGCTCATCCAAGCTGTCTCTGGGTCTCAATACTGTGCCCAGGTGGGAAGAGTTTAGCCCCATGCTGCTTGGTGCAGCTCCCAGGGATCCAGCAGGAGGGATGGGGCAGGGTCCCATAGGCTGGGAAGGGGATGGATGCGTTTAGGGGTGGGAGAGAGTGGCTGGTGGTGTCATCCTTGGGTGGGCAGAGCTGTCTCCTCAGCCCACCAGGGTGGAGATGGGACCCCCTGCGGGTTCATCCTGGTCCAAACTGCCAAGAGATGGCTTTGGGATGAGCTGGGCTGGAGCAGGTCCCACTGCAGGGAACCCACCAAACCCCTGCTGGACAGCCCTGTCATCCTCCCTGCAGATCCTGGTGCTGTGGAGCTGCGAGAAGCCACCACCACCGAGTGGGAAATGGCCCCAGACCACCGTGCCTCTGACCATCATCCAGGGCAGGAGGAAGGTGAGAGGAGCTGGGATGCCAGCAGGGAGCCAGGACAGGGGCAGGGAGCTGGGACAGCCACCCCATGGCACAGCCCAACCTGTCTTTCCCCCCTCCACAGCTCAGCGACCGCTTCTTCCCCTACACAGCCATCCAGACAGACGCAGTGCTGAGCCTGGATGAGCACACCAGCCTCTCAACCAGCGAGGTGAGGCCGTGGGCACCACAGCCCCTGGTCCCTCGGATGCTCAGCAGTCACCGCAGGGCTGGGAGGAGCAGTGCCTGCCCTCCCCATGTCCCCACATCCTCTGGGAGAAGGAAAGGCTGGTGGTGGGTGACCCACAGTGGGTGACACCATCCCCCATCCCATGCCAGGTGGACTTTGCCTTCGTGGTGTGGCGCAGCTTCCCCGAGCGCATCGTGGGCTTCCCCACGCAGAGCCACTTCTGGGACCCCGAGCAGGGGCGCTGGGGCTACACCTCCCAATGGACCAACGAGCTCTCCATCGTCCTCACCACCGCCGCCTTTTACCACAGGTACCCACCCGGGGAGGGGCTGACAGAGAGGGGGGCTTGGCTGCATCCTGCCCCTCTCCTTGCCCCCTCCCCAGGTACTATCACAGCCTCTTCACCGAGTACCTGCCGGCGGGGCTGCGGGAGCTGGTGGATGGTCTAGCTGCCTGCGAGGACATCCTGATGAACGTCCTGGTGACCGCTGTCACCAAGCTGCCACCCATCAAGGTCACCCAGAGGAAGCAGCACAAGGACACGGTGCCCCAGCAGGTAGGGTGCACGGATGGGGATGAGGGGACGCCCCTGAGCAGGGAGTGGAGCCCCTCACCCCTGTGCTTCCCTCCTGCCAAGGTGAAGGGCACGGCGGGAGCGGCCGACAGCCGGCATTTCTCCCAGCAGCAGGACTGCCTCAACCAGTTGGTGGACTGGTTTGGCTACATGCCCCTGGTGTCCTCCCAGCTGCGCCTCGACCCCGTCCTCTTCAAGGACCAGGTCTCCGTCCTGCGCAAGAAATACCCACGCCTGGAGAAACCCTGAGGGCAGCCAGGGATCAGGGCTGGCTCCAGGTGCCCTGTTCCCAGAGCCCTCCGGGAGCAGGTGGTTGCTGCTGACGGGGTTTTACTCGTTATTGGGTTTTACCAGTGCAATAAAGGAGGGTGGAGAGGCAGAGTTTGTGGCTGGAGGATGTGGGGGAGCCCTGGGAGCACTGACATTTGTGTGCACGGGTACTTCTGCCATCAGCACCCTGGGAATAACCCCGGCAGCTCCCGGCTGCACATACAGCTCTGCCAGCCCCGCCGGGAGGGCGAGTCCTTCACCTTCCCGAGGGCAAACAGAGGAGTGATAAGGGGCGAGAGCAAGGCCAGTGTGTGCTCCTCCCTGCAGCTGGGATGGTCCCCCCACAGCACCAGGCACTCCAGCACCCCATTGCCTCACAGTGCTCCCCAAAGAAGGGAAAAGGGGTGTTTCAGCTGCCTTACCCTCCAAGGTGAACAGAAACAGGGAATATTAAGGCTGCTGGCTTCCAACAGCTGCTCTCCTCCAGCTGCCACAACCCTGGGTCTGTCCTTGGTCCCTACAGATACCAGAGATTACACCCTGACGCCAGACCCAACATCCCCACACACACCCCCGTGTACTCTGCTTTATTTTCCACTCATAAAAAGATTCCCCTGGGCCACGAGCAGGGAAGTCAGTCGCGGGGGGGCTGGCACTGCCGGCAGTCCCGCATCTCCTCGGAGTAGCTCTCCACCTGGATGGTGGTGGTGTGGAAGCGGAAGGTGCCCTGCAGCCGGGAGCTGGCCTCCTCCAGCACCTCCTGTGCGCTGGCAGCAGCATCTGTGGGGAGCAGGCAGGGGGTGTGAGGGTGTGGGTGAGCCCTGATCCCCCCAGACTGCCTTGGGATACTCACTGATGGCAAAGGGGGGGTTGTGAGGATGGATGTGACCCCCTGATCCCCCCTTGGGATACTCACTGATGGCAATGTGCACCGAGAGCAGTGGCTGTGCTGCCGTCAGTGCCCAGATGTGCAGGCTGTGCACGGCCTCCACCCCCCTCACTCCCAGCAGCGTCTCCCGCACTGCATTGAAATCCATCCCTTTGGGGGTCCCTGGGGAGGGAGAGCCACAGGCAATGGAGGGATGGGGACCACAGCACCCGTGGGTGACACCATGGCTCAGACCCCCACTGTGGGTCCTCTACCTTCCATGAGGACGAGGAGGACGTCGCGGAGGATGGTCAGCGTCGTCCCCAGCACCAGTGTGGAGAAGAGGAAGGTGCAGATGGGATCCACGTACTTGTACTCAGGCTGGTAGAACGTGGGAGAGGGTGAGGCCTCTCTGGAGCCATCACCTCACCCCAAATCCCCATCAGCACCAGCAGGCAGGGGATGCAGTCCTCTCCATCTCACCCCTGTGCCTGACTGTCCCCATGTCCCCAAGCACCCCCTTTGCCCCCAGTAACACCCAGACCTTGAAGAAGATGATGTAGGATGCAATGAGGACGCCGAGACTCTGCAGCAGGTCCCCCACGACGTGGACGAAGGCGGCACGGACACTGGCACTGGGCTGCTCGCTGGCTGCCCCGTGGCTGTGCCCATGCCCTGTCTGGTGCAGAGCCAACCCCATCCTGCGGGCAGGACAGCAGTGACACCACCAGGGGCCACCAGGCACAGGGAGGGGTCACCAGGGAGGGCAAGAGCCACCTGGCCATACATACACAATGTTGACGGCCACGGCGCAGGCAGAGGTGATGAGCATGACCCCCCCCTCGATGTCGTAGTCACCTGAGAGCAGGCGCTGGGCAGCCAGGTAGACCAGGACCCCCGTCACCACCCAGATGGAGAGCACGGAGAGCAGGGCCCCCAGGATCTCTGTGGAGAGATGCCCCACCCCACATTGTTTCTTCGCGCTGTGCCAAACCTGAGCTCCTTTCCAGGCTCCCCGGCAGGATCAGTGTGTAGGATGGGCACCCAGTACCCATCCCTGGGCACCCAGCACCCATCCCTGGGCACGCTCCTTACACAGGGATGGTGGTGCCTCTGCCCTACCCTGCCCGTGGTGCCAGCACTTTGCCAGGGCTCCCCATGCCCTGCAGGACACCCCAAAGCACCCAGTCCCCATGGGGAGGGCACTCTGGGATGCTCTGAGTGCTTTCTGGGGTCCGTGGGAGCTGGAGGGCATTCGCAGGGGTGCTGCCATCCCCTTACCTGCCCGGTGCCAGCCAAAGTTCATGGTCTTTGTGGGGGGGCGTGAGGACACCCAGAGTGCAAAGAGGCTGATCATGATGCTGGCAAAGTCCGTCAGGAGGTGGGCTGCGTCCGTCAGGATGGCCAGGCTGTGTGCCAGGTACCCCCCTGCAGGGAGGGGACACCAGGGGGGACATCAGGGTGGCATCTCACCCCGAGCCAGGACACAGGCCAGCTCACCCCGTGCCATAGGGGGGGCACCACTGGGCATTTTGACCCACTGAAAACCCAGAGGGACCCCTACCCATGCCCATAGCACGGAATCAGGACAAGAGGCGCTGCGGGCAGCCACTCGGGGTGACCCCACAGGGGACCACCCGCCCGGACCCCGCACCCACCACTCACCCACGGCTTCCCCCACCATGAAGACGAGGCAGATGCCAGCGGCCAGGTAGAGCTTCCTTCGTGCCCGCTGCTGCTGGCCGGGGTGGCCGTCGGGCCCCCGGGTGTGGCAGTGCTGCCCACGCCGTGTCCCCAGCTCCAGGGCGGGCGCCTGTCCCTGCATCGAGCTGTGCCCGTTCTTTTGCGCTGCCCCCACGTAGGACCTGCCGGGCAAAGGGGTGGTTTGGGGCCGGGAGGGGTTTTGGGGAGCGGGTTAGCCCTTGAATGCTCCGCCCCCAGCCCTTTCCCTGGCCAGGTGCCTCCAGGAGACCCCTCTTTGGAGCTCGGTGGAGAAGAGGAGGCACAACATCCCCAGCCACCCCCGGGTACCCTCCTACCCTCCTGTGCCCTCGCTCAGGAGGTGCCGCTTCTCCTCGCCCGCTGCCATCCTCCTCGGGGTCCGGGGGGTCGGGCAGGGTGACCCCGGCGTGTGGCCGGCTCTGGTGGCAGCCGGTGGCCTCGGATCGTGTGGAGCGCCGGGATTCGTGTGCAAATCCCGGCTGGAGGAGGGACAGCCAAGCCGGCTGCAAAGCGCCCGCAGCCGCCTGCCCCGGGGTGGGCCCCCGCACCCGGCACCAGGGCATGGATGGAGCCCCCCGAGGTGGGGGGCGATGGAGCATCCCCATGTCCCCCACACCCAAAGGCACCTGGTGACCCCGCGCCCTGCTCTGGGTGGCCCCCAGAACACCCCAGTTTAGATCCAGCTGCAGAGCAAACCATGTGATGGATAAGCCTGGAGCCAGACCCGCCTCCCGCAGCACCTTCTGCCCCTGCCCTGGGTGACCAGCACTAATTACCCTGGGGCTAATTGCGCTTGTGGCTCAGCCCAGAGCACCACTGCAGGCCTCAGTTTCCCCCCTTGGCCCCTGCTGAGCAGGGCTTATGCTTTTTGCAGGAGAAAATCATTTATGGTGTATTTTTGCATTTATGGTGTATTTCTGCATTTATGGTGTATTTTTGCATTCAAGGTGTATTTTTGCATTCAAGGTGTATTTTTGCACTAGTGTGAGCTCAGCCAGCAGCAAAACAGCAGCTCGGTGCTAAGACTGTTCCCATTTTGGGGACTGGCACAGCCTGGAGCATCTTTAGTGCCCCCTGTGCCATACCTCCAGCCCCAGGCAAGCACATCCCATCGCCAGGAGATAAATCCTGCCAGGTGCTGACCTGTTACATCCCAGGCAGGCAGCCAGGCATGGGTGCCAGTGCTGCCCGAGGTGCTAATGAGGCTGGAAATTAAGAGTTGGACTGAGGGTGTCCCTCTGCCGTGCTGGAAACTGGCAGGGACACCAGTGATGCCACCAGCCTGGCAAACCCACCCACATCCCCAGTGCTGGCAAGCCAAGAACGAGAGGCGAGGGAGAAATAACCACCCAAACCACCAGTTTTCTTTACAAAATACACAAATTTCAAATCCGTGACAATTATATACAAAAACAAAGGGAATTACAAAACGTGAGGAATTGTCCTATTTGCACCCGTATAGAAAAGTGTCGTGTGCTGGAGCAGGCGCCGGCTCTCCAGGCTGCCGGTCCCTGCGCTGTGTCCCCCCCATCCCGAATCTGTCGCTGGACATCCCGTGCCCACGGCGTTTCTCCCATGCTGGCGACATTGCTGTGGCTACTGGGAAGCTGACAGGGAAGAGGGTGGGGGATCAGGAGGGGTCCAAGCCCCCAGAGCTCCCCCATGGGTTGAGCATCCCAGGGAGGTTGGCTCAGCTCCTTACCCATCACTGTTCTCTCGGGCGCTGCATCCTCCTCCACCTCTTCTTCCTCCCCATCAAAGTATTCCTCATCTTCCTCTGCTGCAAATACACCACCAAACATCACCAGGAGCCACCAGGAAAGGTGACGGGTGTCACCGAGCTGGTGGGAGTTGCTAAAAGGGTGTCAGGAGGGCAGGGGCCGAATTACCAGTGTCAAAGTCCAAAGCACGAACAGCTTCGGTGAGGTGGTCCAGGCTCACAGAGAAGGCGTCCATGCTCTCATATCCCTGCTCAATCTTCTCCAGCCGGCCACCCTTGGAGGCCTCCACAATCCTGGATGGGGAAAGCATGGATATGTGTGTCCCTGTCCCCTCGCTGGGCTGGGGGGCTGCAAGGTGCCAGGGCAGGGGGTTGGAAAAACCTCCCACTCACCACCTGGGCACCACTGGCAAAGCCCCACAGCCAAATCCTGCCCATCTGCAGGATTGGGGTTACTGGATTTTCCCTAATTTGAGCACTTACGTTTTGATGAGTTGCTTGGCGTTCTGTGTGGAGACAGATGAAGGAGAAGGAGGAGAAGGAGAAGAAGGAGAAGGAGAAGGAGAAGGAGAAGGAGAAGGAGAAGGAGAAGGAGAAGGAGAAGGAGAAGGAGAAGGAGAAGGAGGTGAGAGAAGCCATGTGACAGCCACCAGAATGTCCCCAACAGTGGGAACCCATGTAGACAACAGTGGGGAGGGGAAAGTTTGGGGGTCTCACCATGAGGAAGGCAGCCCCTCCAGTCTCCTCTGCTGCCTGTATGGCCGTTTCCACCAGCCGGCTTGACTTCTCCAGCTGCTCCTTGTACTGGCAGATGAGGCTCTGGATGAAGGCTGTCTTGTCTCCCTGCTCATGGGAGATGCGCTGCAGCAGCTCTGACTTCTTCTCCTCCAGCAGCGCTGCCAGGGCATCGAAGCGAGCACACAGCTCCCTCTTGGCTGCCTCGCTGTTCTCCTGTGGGGACAAGTGGCAAGAGATGCCACCAGTCTGTCCCTTCTGCACCAACAGCATCCTCAGGGCTTCCTTGCCCCGTGGGGTCCAGATCCCTCCCAGCCACACCCAGATGAGGTTTCACCCCTGGGTTTTTGGGGGGATCTTTTTCCCCCTCTCCTCACCTCTGTGCTCTGGCATGAGTCCTCCAGCTGGGAGATGATTGTCTGGATCCGGTCGTTCCCTGCCACCAGCATGGAGATGCAGTTGTTCAGCTCAGTCTGGGGAAGGACAGACACAAACAGCTTTAACTTCTGTCAGGATGGGGACTTCTCCCATCCCGACATGGGGATGGGCTGGGCATTGCTTGTCTCCAGCTCTGCTCCCCCACACCCCCCACAAGCCACAGCCGCTCTAAATATAGTCTGTCTCCTGGGCGAAGTCACCCGGGGGGCTATTAATACCCTGTGAACCAATCCCAGTGTTATTTGTGACTGTCCTAGCTCAGCACATCGCCCCAGGACCAGCCGTGTCACCCACAGCCCCTCCCTGTCCCCACCACGGCACCTTCTGGCCCTGGAAGATAGTTTGCAGAGGGGCGACCTCGCAGTCCTTGTGGGCACCAAAGACTTTGCACATGGAGCAGGTGGGGACCTCGCAGGTAACACAGTAGATGTTGATCCGCTCGTCCTCGTGCTCCTTGCACATGGGGTGCTCCCCCTTTTTCAGTGGCCTGCTGGAGGGCGAGACACAACCACAGTGACATCCCTGTCATGGGTGATGTCCCCACTGCAGGGACATCCCTGCCACGAGCATGTCCCCATTGCAGCATCACCCCCACTGTGGTGACATCCCACTGATGCTGAACAGTCACCCCAAAATCAGGTCTCTACAAAAGAGGGCAGATCCTGCCATAATCCCACACTTGCTCCTTTGGGAGGCACCAACCTCAGTGCTTCTGTAAGCCCCCAGCCCAGTCACTCCCAGTGTAAACCACTGTGTCACTGGGCATGGCAGTGGTTGACACTGGGGGCGGGGGGCCCGGGCTGCGATCCAGAGATGCTGCACAAGTGCCTAATTTTAGCCTTGTGCTGCCTGGATTTATTGTCACCCATCGTGTGACTGGGGCAGGGGCTTCCAGAAACCCCTGTGAGGTCCCAGACGGGGGCTGCAGCCAAATCACCCTGTCTGCAGCAAGGAGGGACATGGGGACAAGCCAACCCTCTGAGGCAAAGACAGGGCTGGGCCCCCCGAGCCCCCCCGGCAGACGCTGACACCTGCCACGTGCCATCGTCCCTGTCCCCATGGTTCTCAAACAATATTTACAGCAGTTCAGGGAATTTGGCCAGGGCCACTGCTCTGTCTCAAGAACCTGTGACTCCCCCTTGTTCCCCCCCAGCTGCATGTTTGCCCCCCAAACTGTCCCTCTTCCCCTTATCAGCCTCAGTGCCTGCTGTCATGAGCAGAGCCTGGATTTGTCCTCCACACCTCTTATCTCCCATCCAACACTCCAGCAAGAGCATTTTGGGAAGGAACAAGACCTGCCCCACTGTCACCAAGCCCCAGGGACCTGCCATCCCTCTGAGTCACTCAGAGACACAAACTGCTCTGGACAGGGGAAAGAATTGGGTTGGGGAACAAAGATTCAGGTCAGGGGAGGAAGTTTTGGGCCAGGGGATGAAGCTTTAGGTGAGAGGATGAAGTTTTAGTTCAGGGGAAGAAGTTTTGAGTCATGGGAGGAAGATTTTGGTTGAGAGGGGAAGATTTGGGTCAGGAGAAGAAGATTTGAATGGGGGACCACTAAGCCAGCAGAAAGCCTCCCAATTCCTCAATCTCCTGTGGTCTCAGTGATGATGCCAGGGCAAGGGATAGGGACATCCCTGCATCCCCACGTCCCCATACCCCCGTGTCCCCATCAGCCAGGGCCACCTGTGCCTACCTGGAGCACTCCTGTTTGTAGATGTCAATGATGTTCTCCACCAGCAGGTTCCTCTGCAGCCCATAGACCCCGTGCCGGTCCAGCAGCACCTCGTGGCGGCACGAGGGGCAGCGGAACCGGCCCCCCGAAATCAGACTGCCCCGGCTCTGCCAGTAGGGGTTGGCAGCCTGGGAGGGGGAGATGAACCACATCAGTGTCCCCATGGCACTGTGACCATCCCAGTGACCTCCAGCCCGGGCAGGGGGATAGAGTGGGCGCAGGGGATCCTCCCCTCACCTGGAAGACGTCATTGGCACACTTGCGGCAGAGGTTGTGCTGGCAGGGCAGGATCACCACCGGCTTGCTGAACATCTCCAGGCAGATGGGACAGATGAGCTGCTTCTCCAGGCTCTCCATGGGGCTGCCATCCTGCAGGATGCCGGCTTGGAAATCCATCGGCTCGTCAGTGCACTCCTCTCACTGCTCTTGGCTGCCGCTGTTACCCCTTGTCCCGCTATTTATAAGTCGCTCCCTGGTCACGAGGATCCAAATCCCGACACGGGGTCGGGTGTCTGAGGAAGCAGCACCTGTCACACGGTGGTGAGCCATGGGGGAACTGGCAGTGGTAAACAAGATGGGGACAGTCTGTCCAGGAGGCCCTGCCTGCCCATGCTGTGAACATGCCTAAAGCAGAGCTGGGGAGTAAACAGGGCCAGGCTCTGCCCTGGGGGCCAAATGGGTGCACACCCTGAGGATGGTCAGATGGCCAAATCGTGGGGCTGGACCCCAAAATAGCACCGAGGTGGGGGGCGAGGAGGAGCAAAAAAACAGTCTTGTCCTCATTAGAACATTGTGATGGCACTAGGAATGGGGCAGAGCTGGGCCAGTGGCAGCGAGGGGTGGTTTATATGGAGCATCTCTCTTTGCCCCCCAAAAGGTGACCACTTCTGGGGTGCAAACACACGCCTCGCCAGTGGGAACCCATGTGCTTGGAGGGGAGAGGTAACTCCAGAGAGACACAGCCCCCATGCCTGGCACATGCACCCCCTCCCCAGGCAGGGATTTGGGGGCTCCTCTGTGTTCCCAGACACAGAGGGGGCTGCTTGGGCTGCTCCCTGTGCTGGTGCCATGGCCATGACCCAGCTGGCTGCTCTGCTGGGTTTCAAAAGCTGACCCAGATACAGCTGGGGGGGAAATGGGGTGAGCACACACTGAAAACAGCCCCAGCACACAGTGCCCAGCTGGAGTGGCCATAAACAGGGTCTCGTGCCAAGGGACAGTGCCCGGCCACAGGGAGACCTGTCAGCACGGGCAGCTGCACTGGGAGAAGGGTAATTCTATACCTGTCACCCCTGGGTCATACTGGGGGAGATGAGGTGTGGCTGCTGCTGTGCCCACAGTGACTGCAGGCAGGAGGGGTCGGTGCAGAGGTGCAGGGGTACATGGTAGATGGATTTGTGGATGCAGATGTGCAGGGATATGTGGGTGCAGGACATACACGGGTGCAGAGGTGCACAGGTACGTGGGTGCAGAGATGGAGGAGTACATGGGTGGGTGGGTACATGTGGGCACAGGTTCATGGGCACACGGGGACCACAGGTGCAGGGGTAGATGGGTGCACAGGCACATGGGTGCACAGGCACATGGGTGCACAGGCACATGGATGCACAGGTACATGAATACACAGGTACATGGATGCCCAGGCACACAGTGCATTCCTCCCCAGCCCCGCAGCTGTTTTGGGTGCTCCTTCCGGACCAGCTCACATGTCGAGCAAGTGACTGTGCTGGGACTGCCCAAGCACATCTTGCAAAATTGTCCCCGTTTCGGCACTTGGGGCTCTTCCAGCGAGGAGCTGGCACAGGAGCAGGGCTGGCTGGGCACTCGGGAGGGCAGCACGGGGGTCAGACACTGACCAGGCCCAGGAGGAGGACACTTGGATGTGCACCCATAACCTGGCCCTGCGCAGGGGTGACATTGATTAACTAATTGCTTATGGACTCGATTAAGTAGATTCACAGGAATGGAGGGGCTGTAATGCCCTAAGCAGCTTTCCAAGCCCACAAGGTTCTCGTTGGCCAATAATTGGCTTGGGGCAGCTTAGGCAGGACCCAACGCACTAATCACCCCCGGGCTCCTTCCCAATTAACCCTGGAGAGAACACTGTGGGACTGTATCTCCCTCTGCTTGTCTCTGCAGGACTCCAAGCTGTGGGTGGCCCTGGCTTCTCCCAAAATGGTCCTGTGACTGCTGAGCAGTGGTGGAGGAGACAGAGGGGGCCGTGACAAGACCCCTGTGCCCCCCAGCCCCTGGGGATGGGGGCACATCCAGCCCTGGAGCCTGCAGAGAGGAAAGGGGGTCATGGCATAGAGCAGGTCACAGAAAGGGGCAACAGCTCCTGTCACTGTCACCCAGAGCCAGAGCACAACCAAGGGTAAGAGGGGCTGTACTGGTTGTTTATGGATGCCAAGCAGCAAATCATGGAATCCTGGAATGGTTTGGGCTGGAAGGGACCTTAAAGATCATCTCCTACCAACCCCCTGCCATGGGCAGGGACACCTTCCACCAGCCCAGGCTGCTCCAAGCCACATCCAACCTGGCCTTGGACACTTCCAGGGATGGGGCAACCACAGCTTCTCTGCCCAACCTGTGCCAGAATGGGGAAGGACTTCTTCCTAATTAATAAAGGGGGGAAATCGAAGAACTCAATAAAGTTATCAATAATTTAATAGAGGCAATTATTAATAAATTAATGCAGGCAATTTTTATAATGACGATAATTATGATAATAATAATTTAAATAATTCTAATAACGATAACAATAATTATAATTATTACAATTATAATTATAAATATATTAATAATTATAACAGTAATTATAATAATGATGATTAGAATAGTAATAATAATACTTCGGGAGGGCACTAGGACCGCGCGTCCCCTCGCCCCACCGAGGCCCCGCCCCCGCCCCTTGTCCCCGCCCCTTCTCCCCGCTGACCAATCCAAGCGCTCTATTCCGCCATGTGGGCGTGTCCTGCCGGGGGGGCGTGGCCGGCGCTGAGGGGAGGCAGCGCAGCCCTAAGATGGCGGCCGGGCGGCGGCGGCGGCGGCGCTGAGGTAACACGGTAACACCGCACACGGTAACGCGGCCCGGCCACAAACCCCCCGGCCGCGGGATCCTGGGGGCGGCATCCGCGCTGAGGGTGCGAGGGATCCGGTGCCCGCTGCGGTGCCCGGTGATTCCCCTCACAGCAGCAGGTTGGGGGCCCGGTGAGGCCGCAGCGAGCAGGAGGGGGATATTTACAGGAGGGGCACGTTATTTACGGCATCTGTATGATTTATATTATCTATGTCATTTATAATACGTGTATTATTCCCTGATTATCGCCGCTGGCGAGGCGAGCCGGCCCTCGGCAGCGAGCGGGAGCCCCGGCCCGGTGTGGCAGCCCCAGGAGCCTGCGGGGACATTTATGTCACTTATATCCCTTATGTTGCTTACATTAATTATATTCCTGCACCATTATCGCCTCTAACGAGGCGGTTCCCCCAGCAGGAGCCAGGGCAGCCGGGGGCTCCTGCCTGGCCCATCAGATACCGATGTTTGGGGGCTGATTTTATCCTTAAGCCCCTCTCAGCCCTGCTACAGGTGCAGCCTCAACCCACCCATCCCCTGGTTAGAGTGTCCTGGTAACACATTTCTCACATATGTCACACCTCGGTTCAAAATCTCGCTGCAAATATGCAAACTTTGCTGAAAGGTTAAAATATCTGTGTAGCATTGCCTGAGACTGATGATGCCTTTTTTCTCTCTCTTTTCCTTTTTTTGTTTCCTTTTTTTTTCTTAAAAAAAAAATAATACCTAAAGCAGTGGAAATACTTGAAAGCTTCCTACTAATAACAGGCTGTTTCAGTGTGGTCGTTATTGCCTGGTTTACTGACATAAAGAGACTTACCTTTATCACTGGCAGTCTTAAAACTATTTTAGTTCTGATCTATTAGTGTGATTTTATTTATTTTTTTGGTTTTGCGTTTCGTTCTGTTTGACCAGCGATCCTTGGCTAGCCGAGCTTTATTTATTTAATTTATTCCTGTCTGTAGTCAGTGTCCCGTTTTGGTTTGGTTGTGTGAAGGTGGTGCTGGTGTTGGGTTTGTAATCTTGCAGGGAGGTGTGCAGAGAGGGTCATGAATCTGTAGCAGGGTTTGGTGGCTTTTTGTGTGTGTGTGTGTGTCTTGTTTTACTTTAAGAGCAATATCTCAACCGTTTTGCTTTGCTCTGTTGAGCAAAAGTGAAAGTTAGATGCTGGGTACAAACTTCTGCAATCAGTTACCTTGTTTATGTAACTGTAGATTCCTCAGACTGAGGAGACTTGATGAAAACTCAGTTGCATTTAAAATATAAACTGGGAGCAAGCCAAGCTTCCTCTTTTCTTAGTAAAAGTACTTACTTATAACAGAAACATTTACTCCTGCAGTCACCTCCATAAAAAGCAGTTAATTAAATCTGTTACTGCCCAACCACGGGCCTCAAGTGGAACCTCCTGCTCTCCGGGCTGGATGGGGAGCATGACACCCTCCTGTTATTCCTGCAGATGCTCATGGAAGACACAGAGGGAGAGGAGCAGGAACGTTCACGATAGTCCTGCCTCGGCAAGATACCAGTCTAAGTTTGAACTGTTGCCACCTTGAAAACTGGGCTGTATTTGAAATCTTAATTAAATGATGTAACCCCACTTTTACCTGGTCCGTGGCAACAGCTGCAGGTTTTATGGAGTAGCTTCTGGAATGTTCTAGAAATCCAACCCTGTTAATGGCAGGGTTTGGGTAGGCCCAACGCTGCCACGCCAAACCCCCTATGGGGGAAAATACAGCCCAGTTCTTGTGCCTAAGTTTTAGTTCTGTGGGTTTTTCCCCCTTCCCCAGAACCTTTGCTCTTGAAGATGGTGAGTAGCCAGCCTAAGTACGATCTAATACGGGAGGTTGGTCGTGGCAGTTATGGTGTGGTGTACGAAGCAGTCGTCAGGAAGACCTCGGCACGGGTCGCGGTGAAAAAGATCCGGTGCCACGCTCCAGAGAACGTGGAACTAGCTCTGCGGGAGTTCTGGGCACTTAGCAGTATCAAGAGCCAGCATCCCAACGTCATTCACCTGGAGGAGTGCATCTTGCAGAAAGATGGCATGGTGCAGAAGATGTCCCATGGCTCCAGTTCCTCCCTTTATTTACAGGTACACGAAGCCGAGGTAATGGGGTGGAAGGAATTAATAACGGTGTGTAGCTGTGGGGGGAAGGAGGTGGGGCAGCCAAGTTCGTGTCTGTGAGGTGTGCTCAGTTAGGAGAGGGTGGTGTTTGCACTGCTGACACCCAAAAATTAATATGTATCTTTGAAGCACCATCACCTGTATTTTATAATCGGAAGCCATGCTCCTCTGAAGGACTCCAGGTTCTGTATATAATTCAAATCTGCTTTGATAATTCAAGGAAGCCCCACAGGTAAACCCAGAGGAGGTACAGGCTGTGGTGTCCCTTGGCTGCAGACCTGCTGCAGGTCAAGGAGCAGACATGTACTAATGTCTGGGGACAGAGCTCTGAGGAATTTCATCTCAGGTGTCCCTGGAAGAGGGAAGTGACTGTCTTGATGTAGGAAGCCAACACTTAAAATTCTTTCAGAAACAATAAGCAATTGGTAGCATGTCATGAGCTGTTTGCTTTTTTGAGTAAATAGCTACTCATCTCTCAAAAGAGTGGAAAAGTTTTGATGAATAAGGGAATAAATATCACTCTGAAAGTGTCCTGTAAGTTTAAAAATGTGTACTTTTGAAGAATAAGTAGAGCTAGAAAGACTTTGAAAGATATCCTAATTAATTCCCTTGTCAAGGAGCTGCAGAAATTTGTGTGTCTAGTTTAAAAAGTCAGTAGCCTGCTCAGTGTTTGTGTTATCTGTAGTCAGCTTTTATCATTTAAGTTTTTACTGTCATTCCTGCATGTCTGATGTGGACCTTTTGTTGGTGAGGATCCAGCTGACAGCCCTTCAGATCCCGTTGTGCCAAAGTGCTGTCTGAGCCTGAGAACGAAGATTCTTGGCTTTGTGAACCCCCTGTGCTTGGGAGTTGTCACAGACTTTGCTTTCATTAAGGGATTAGGCTAAAACAATAACTGGCCAGCTCGTGTGGGAGAAATTAGTACTTTACCTTCCTATTTGGTAGCAGAGCTGTGAGGGATTGTGTGGGCAGATGTGCAGGGAGGAGCTTAAAAAACCCCAAGGTGAGGAAAAGCTTCCAGATCACTGGTTTGGATGGTGAGCAGGGTGGCACTTGGATCTGGCCACTGTCAGCTGCAAGCTCTACAAATTGTTTTTCTGCTCCAGAGAGAAGGGCAAAGGGCAGAGCTGAGCTGACTGTGACTGGGGTCACTTTGTAGTAGCCTGGGCTAAAATAAGGACAATCAGACCTCCCTTGGCTTGGCCTCTCCTCTCCCAGGTGATGTCACAGAGCTGAACTGGAGCTGTGTGTAAGGAAGCTGGGGAGGGGGTGTCAGTGTCTCCTGAAGGGATGTGGGGCAGATGCTTTGTGTCAGCCAAACCAAATCTGTAGGGTTTGAGTCCTAAAGCAGTCTGGTCTCGTGGAGCTTTGCCACTGTCACAGACACAGAAGTGGATTTTGTTGTCTTAACTCTGAGAACAGATGCAAGAGCAGCTTCTGTGACTCTGTGAAGGGCAGAGCTGTGTTGGTGCTCACTTGGCAGAGGCAGTGCTTGCTCTCCTGAGATACCTTAATCTCACTGTTCCTGACTACAAACCCTAAATACGTCATTTTCTAGTTCTAACATGGATTTACTCTCTCAAGTTGGTCTGGGAAGATAGCTATGAATTACTACCAACTTCTCTCTTGGTTGGAAAAGGTCACTTTTTTTAAAGCACTTCAAAATGCTTCCCTAAATATTAACACATACCTTAATTTTTGAAAGCCAGTTTGGTTTAGTATCCATTGGTTTACTACTAACATAAATAATTGCAGGGCTTTCCTTGCAGAGCCTGCTAAGAGGCACCTCAGAGGAGCTGAAGAGGCAAATGTAGTTGTATAAACAGGATTAGTAAAACTGATTGCTAGTTTTGCTTTGCTTTTTGTATGAAGCAGCTGCTAGACTTGTCTTCTAGAAAACAGCCTGTGGATAAATGATGGTGGGAAAGGCATTACATGCTCAACTGTGCCTGTAGATTAGTGCTCTCCTGAGTTCAGGGATCCTGTGTTAACTTGCTAGAATTCATTAATGTGTAAGGAATGGAGAACAGGCTTTAAAAATCTCCCGTGGAAGGAAGGGATGAACAGAGCTGTGTGGAGTTACTTGTGAGACTTTGTTTATCCATGGAAGCTGTTGGCAAAATGGGTGGGACAGGCTTTGTCGGGGTGGGACACTGTCCAGCTGGGACAGATGGGAGGGCAATGGCCACTGAGTATCTTTTAAAATACTGTTATCAGGGTCGACCTCTGCTGCTGGGCAGGGGTGTGAGCTTGATATGCTCTGCACGAATGAAAATAAGGAGGCTGGCAAATATATTGTGATTTTTTTTTTCTGTTACATAAAAAAATTTGCATAAAGTTTTATTTTCCCTGTTGCAATGTCTTGCTCTCTGGATTATTGAGAGGAGGATCAAACAACCACAGAATAGTTTGGTTTTTAAGCAACCTTAGAGCTCATCCTGTTCCACCCCCTGCCATAGACAGGGACACTTTCCACCATCCAGGTTGCTCCAAGCTCTGTCCAACCTGGCTTTGGACACTTCCAGGGATGGGGCAGCCACAGCTTCTCTGGGCAGCTTGTTCCAGTGCCTCACCACCCTTGCAGGGAGGAATTTCTTCTGTATATCTAACCTATATTTCCCCTCTTCATGAAGATCCAGATTTCATGCATTTTTCCATCATATCCTTACATTCTTGTGATCATCAGGTAGTTATGACATTTCCTTTCCTCATTGCAGCTTGTAGAAACTTCACTAAAAGGAGAAATAGCCTTTGACCCCAAAAGTGCTTATTACCTCTGGTTTGTAATGGATTTCTGTGATGGAGGAGACATGAATGAGTATCTGTTGTCCCGAAAACCCAACCGTAAGACCAACACCAGTTTCATGCTCCAGCTCAGCAGCGCTCTGGCCTTCCTGCACAAAAACCAGATTATTCACCGTGATCTCAAACCCGACAACATCCTGATCTCCCAGAGCAGGATGGATGCCAGTGACTTGGAGCCTACCCTGAAAGTTGCTGATTTTGGGCTGAGTAAAGTGTGTTCAGCCTCAGGACAGAATCCCGAGGAACCGGTCAACGTAAATAAGTGTTTTCTATCAACTGCCTGCGGGACTGACTTCTATATGGCCCCTGAGGTGTGGGAAGGACACTACACTGCCAAGGCAGACATCTTCGCCTTGGGAATTATAATCTGGGCAATGCTGGAAAGGATCACATTCATAGACACAGAGACCAAGAAAGAACTCCTGGGGAGTTATGTGAAGCAGGGGACAGCCATCGTCCCGGTGGGAGAGGCGCTGCTGGAAAACCCCAAGATGGAACTGCTCATCCCCGTGAAGAAGAAATCCATGAATGCTCGCATGAAGCAGCTGATCAAGGAGATGCTGGCGGCCAACCCGCAGGACCGCCCGGATGCCTTCGAGCTGGAACTCAGATTAGTCAACATAGCCTTTAAAGACAGCAGCTGGGACACGTGACCTGCTGCTCCTCACCCAGCCCACGGTACAGCTTCATGGCAGGGGGAGGAACGAGCCTGAACTCCCCTGCAGGGTGTAGTTTCCCCCCGAGTGAATCTCTCCTGAGTTTCCCGGCAGGAATGTTGAGTTGGCCGTTGCATTGGTGTGTAAAATACCAGGGGTTCCGTGCCTGAGCGAGATGTGAGGAGGTTCCTTCTTGTGTGCACTGGCAGTGGGATGTTGTAAGAGCCAAGACTTGATTTCCAGCAGTATGTCCTGGAGTATTTTCATACATTCCAGTTTCCTATGTCAGTATTAGGAACTCTCATGGAAAAAAAAAATGGATTTGCATGCTGGTAGTGCAAATCTTCAGGCTTTGTAATGTACTCTGTGTATATATTTATGTATATGAGTGACTGTGAGTGTGTGGCACTTAAATTATTTGCTGTGGGTCTGGATGATTGGGATCTGCTAGAAAACTGGATGAAGAAGGTGGATGAGAAGCATTCCTTCTTCTCCAGGCCTCAATAACTTTATTATTTATTTTTGTTATCTAATGTCAAAGACTTGACTTTGTAAACAAAGCAATGCAAGGGGACCAGCAGTTTCTGTAGTCCTGAAGTGGCTGAGCTTGGCACTTGGAGCTTAATGAGCTCATCACTGAGGGAGTCAAATTAAAAATGTATAGTCAGGTGCTGTCATGGGTTTGTTCATTGATCATTTGATTTTGCTTTCTTCTAGTGATCAAATACTTTAATAATCAATTAATCTACTGTTTCACAACATGCTCTCTGCTCTTGTGTCCAATAATTCAATAGCACCTTGAGGATTTATAACAGCAGAGTACTGTGCCCTTAGTTTGTGTAAACAGGGAAGAGGGAATCCAGCAGCATATTCTTAAGGTTCTTCAGGAGAGGGTGGCAGCACAGTTTTCCCATTGACTGAATCCAACTAATAACACTGGTCATGGCCTTTTCCTGTCTGGCACTGCCCCTGATGGGGATGAGGAGGCAGAGGTGACTCTTTTTCCTGTAGAACACACTTGTTCTCACAGATGGGAGAAGACTCAGTAACAGGTATGTGAAAGGTGGCAGCCTTGGATGATTTTTTTTCCGCTCCTTTTAAAGAAGTAATGTTTATTTAAAAGCACAGATGGGAAGATGGAAAGCTTTGGAGCAGTTGGAAGCTACTTATGCCCAGCTCTTGTTGCACAGAAGCAGATTGATACACTGGGAGAGGTTTCACTGAGGCCACCTGACACTGCAGAGCAGACAGAGGCTCTTTGTAACAGTACAACACTTTGTTCTTTTGGCTGCAGGACTGACCTTTCTCATCCAGTTTGACCTTTTGGAAAAAGCAGTGTCTTAAAACTGCCTTTAAAGCTGCAGGAAAGGCCAGTTTTCTTAATATAATTCAATTTCATTTTTTCCCTACCCAAATCCTACCTGAAAAGGGCCATAAGTATTTCCTTGTATAATTTGGTTCTAGGATACTGTTCCCTTTTAGTGCTTGCAGAGCAGTTCTGGTCAGTCAGTGTTTATTCTGTCTGAGTGTGAATAAACAAAATACCATTTTTTGTTTTTTCTAAAAGCAAAACATTCTGATTTGACTAAACTTGTGAGGCTTTACACACCACAGGTGGTTCTTACCTGGTGCTGCATGAACTGGTGGCCATCACCCAGGTGGCCTTAGTCCTTAATTCTTGTTACTGTCTTTCACTTCATCATTTTAGGGAGTGATTCTCAGACAAACACACTTTGTGCCAACACTGTTTCCCAGTTCTCACATCTCATCAAGGTCATTTTGATGAGTAAAGTTTGAAGAGGGTGTATAATTCTTCATGTTAAGCTTTTTAAAAATACCTGGTGAACTTCCTCCTGTACTGCACCCCCCAAAGTCAGGCTCCAGGAGGTTATGAATCTACTACAGAATAATTCTCTTTGCTTTTGAGGTGCTTTGTAAACCATCTGATTCCACTCTGAAGTGTTTCACTGGATATATTTCACTGCCTGCAGTGCAGAAACAAGGAAATGGCACAGGGAATTTTGGGGTTTTTTGACTCCCAAAGTGTTTCTTTGCACTGATTGCCACTTTAAAGGTTGGGGGTACCTGAAATCCCTCTCATGGTGCTTATCCTCGCTGTTGGGTGACACTGGTAGTCCTTGAGGTCTGTGTTCTGTTTGATTTTTTATTGTCTGGGGTCTTAGTTGTAAAAAAATGAATCAAATCGTTGTAGCAGCTGCGGAGTCATTCACCAGCATGACAAAGTCAAGACACTTTTCAGCACTTAGAAAAGATTTTTTTCAAGTTTTTCTTTAAAAACTGTAAAATATATTTTATGGAGAATTTATAATGAGGAAAATTATTGTGTAATTTATTAAGTTCATGACTGTTTTTGAAATAAAATCTGAATTTCGATGAATTTTTTGAACTTTGTGTGGGGAAATTATTTTAGTCAGCACAGTGTCCTCCTCTGCACTTCATCACAGTCCTGCCCTCAGTGATCCTGGGCTCGTGGAAGGTGCTGAGTTCACTGAGGGCTGTGCTATTCCTGCTCTTCTCACATGCCCTGAGAAACCTTAGGAATAAAGGTGAGCAAACACCATTACTTATACATGACACAAAAGTGTAGCAGTCATTTGCATGTTTTAGTTAACAGTGCTCTGAATAAAGTGGTCTGCACACTGGGAGTGGGATTAGTGCAAACTGGAAATGCATTAAATTGATTTCTCTTGCCAGTTCTTATCCCTAAAACAAACCCAGTCATCCCTGTGCCCTGCACCTGTGGATTCCTGTGTATCCTGGTGCCAGAAATGGGCAGATTCCCTGGCAGGTTCAGTCAGTAAATCAATACAGTCATTGCACAAGAGAGAAGGTTTGGGATTTAGATTATTTTTTATTAGGGGGCTAAGAGCCTTAATTAGTGGAGAAAGTCACACTAACTAGTTGTAAGAGTGGTGGTTTTAAGTGTAGACACAAGTTGAATTCCTTCCCCACAAACTGAAGAAAAATAAACCTTATATATATAAACTATGCTTAAAATATATCTAGTCTATGGAGAGGGTGGGGAAATCTGCAAGGAACTGCCCTGGTGCAGAAATTAGATATAATTAAAGCTCCCTCCTGGCTCAAAGAACCCAACCTCTGCTTTGTTCTCCTTGTTCCCCAGAACGCAGATGCCTCGGGCTCCAACTTGCCCATCCCAGTTCCTGGGGCAGGGCTTGGCTGGGTATGGGAACTCGCCTTGTTGGTATTTTGGCTTTGTTTTGGTTTAAACTGGGCTTTGCTTGGCCCGACGGAGCACAGCCCCGGCTCAAACCGCAGCACAACGGCAGATGTTGCTTTGTGGGGGAGATAAAGTCCCATCCCGCCCCTTGGAAAGGTGCCCTCCCTGCAGGAAAACAACTTTTCCACGCCCCCGACACGCTCAGGTGGCCTTTGGACTGTGGGTGGCACACACAGCCACTGGTTTGTGTGGCTTTTCCCTTTGCTCCACCAATACCCTGCGAATCCTTCCGTGGGATATCGATCCTTACATGGCTTGAATCCTTCCTGGTGGTTTGTGTGGTGAGCAGAAGGAGTTGTCCCCCAGAGAACCAGTTTGGAGCATTTAAACACCAGACTTAACGGGCCCCAGTGCTGGCAGGGGCTGTTTGGTTTCCCTTTCGGTCTGGGGGAGCTGGTTATGCAAAGTGCAATTTCTGCTCTTTGACATAATAAAGGCAGAGGGATGTAAATGCCATGGACCATCCACAGTGTCTGGGGAGAGTTGCCGAGGGGTGGAAAGTGGGAATACAAGGCTGGGCTGCTGCAAATCGCTGTTAGGAGCTCTGGGAGTGTTTTTGGGGAGTCTGAGACCACATTTTTAGGAATACAGTGATGTCAAGTGACCCGAGGATGAGCCAAGGCACCACCACTTTGTCACTGCAAGAGGAGCCATGGCCCAGCCCATGTTTCTCTTAAAGTCCTTTGTTCCCAGAGGAGTTTCCAGATTATTTGGGGGCCTCAAGCAGCAGGTAATTGCCCAAGGGCTGCAATCCTTAAGGAACAGCCGGAGGGTTTGGGCTGAGCTGGCAGGGGGTGGCTGAAGCTGCAGCTCCTGTCCCACACTCCAGGTACAGCTTTGTGCTCTCCTGGAGAGAACTGCAGCTGCTCAGAGGCCTCTTTACTCTCAGAGTTGAGAAAAGAACGGGTGCAACCTAAAAACCTTTGCAGCATGTGGTGGGTTCAGCCCAGATGTTCCACTCTGGCCCTTTCCTGATCTCTCCTGGTTGTCCCGGGGGTCCCAGCAGTGACCAGTCATCACCCAGTGTGGGTTTTGGAGCCCCGTTGGGGGTTATGAACATCCCCAGGAGCCTCTGTGGCCTCTCCTGGGCCCAGCTGCTCTAGTTCCAACTTGCACCAGCGTGTGGATGTC
This sequence comes from Campylorhamphus procurvoides, assembly GCA_013396655.1. Taxonomy (NCBI): domain Eukaryota; kingdom Metazoa; phylum Chordata; class Aves; order Passeriformes; family Dendrocolaptidae; genus Campylorhamphus; species Campylorhamphus procurvoides. The sequence continues at coordinate 208,403 of WBMV01004546.1, forward strand.
TGCCTCGGATTAGGTGGTGGTTTCAGATTTACTCATGCCCATTTGAACCCTTGATATTTTTAAACTTGTCTAACAAGCCTTCCACTCCTGCCCTCTCCCGAAGGAAAGCTGCACCCTGAGCCCTCCCTGGCTCACTCCCAACTCCCACGGGCTGTGTTCCAGCTGGTGGCATTTGCATGGACCTCGAGCCAGAGGGACTTTTGTGGGTTGTGAAAGTGAACCAGCAAGTAGAGACAGATGGCTGTGTTACCAGGTGCTGCATTCCTGGCTGCACCTCAGTGTGCTGCAAAGCGATTTTTTTTAAATTATTTTTGATAGGGGAAATGCATCTGGAAAGGACTAAATGGGGCACAGTGGCTTCTGGACACCCAGAGCCACGGGAGCAGCACTGGGAGCAGGGCTGGTTAAACAGGAGTGGAAGGAGGATCTGTGCTCTGAGACTCGTGGCCTTTGGGGACTTTCTCAGCCTTTTCTCACTCACTGCAAGGGCTGGAATTTTCCATACCTGGCCCCAGCTGTGGCTGAGTTTCACCCAGGGTTGCTTTGCTTGCCCAGCGCTCTGCTCACTTCCCGTTGAGCAGGGAGGGAAGCAGAGCCCCATGGAAGAGCAGAGAGTGCCTTGTGGGAGCTTAATTAGAAACAAGGGACTTTGAACAACCACACGACTATGAAAAGCCACCTGGTGCACCCACAGGTAGCTCATAACTGAGTAAATCCCTCCCTAGAAATCAAAGTGACAAACCCCCCATCACCTCCCCAGGGGAAACAGGAGCTGATGCCAGGAAGGGCCCTTAAAATCATCCCTATTTGTGTTCCAAAGGGAATCAGCCTTGTCCAAATATTACAGTTCAACAGCAAGTGCCTATCAGATGCTCCAAGGAGTTGGAGAGGAGAGTGATTGCTCTGGGGCAGGCATTTGGAAAGAGCATCCCATAGGAACACGCTGCATCCACCAGAGAAAGGTGATTTCAAGGCTTCTCTTACTCACTTGTGACTTTACCGGAACAGCTGCTGGGATTCCACCTTGGAAAATAAAAACAGTTCCTAATAAACAGTGAATCATGTTGCCTGGAATTAAAAACAAGGTCCTTTTGGCTGCCCCTCTCCCACGTGGGAATCCAGGGGCAGATCTCAGGGGTGCCATGAGTTTCTCCATCGTTTCCCTCATCCTATTCCGTGCCTTCCACTGGGTTTGCTCCTGTACAGCCACATCCTGCACATGGAGCCCAAGCATTGCCTGCATTGCTCCTCTCCAGGTTTATTAGGATAGAGTAAGTGGTTTGTCCCCTGGGATTTTCTTCCCGTGCCTGCAGACTTTGGACAAGGTCTGGCCCTTCTCATCCTGCTCACTTTCCATTCTAGCCTCTGTTTTCATCAGCACAGGAGTCCTGGCCCCAGCCCCTTCCTGGCTCCTGTGCCATCAGCTGGGGAAGTGCTGGATGCACCCCCAGTCCCAGTTCCCGGCACTGCTCCTCAGGAAGGAACTGGGGTGGGGACAGCAGTGCTCAGGGACAGGTCCCCTCTCATCCAGGGACAGAGCACTCTGGCCTAGGGGTCCTGGGGTGAATGGCATGGCTTTGTCCCTGCTGGAGCCTCCCCAGTCCCTGCGATCAGCCTGGGATGGGCTGGGCTGTGCCCCAGCTCTCCATCCATACTGGCTGCCAGAGGAATGGGGGGAACTGATGGGTCCCTGGGGAGCACCGGGGGCTTCTGTGACCCCACTCCGAGGGTCTGGGAGCCCAGCTCAGGGTGCAGCATGTCCTTTCCACCTTCTCCCATGCCACGTTCGCAGCCCCCCAGGAGGGAGCTGGGGATGGAGGGGGCCGGGGCTGTCCCTGTGGGAGCGCTCAGCCATCGGAAAGGGAGGGGGGCAGTGGTAAAAATAACCCCTGGGCCACCTCCAGCCCATTGTGGCTTCCTGCGATTTACAGCCCTTCCCGGGGGGAAGAGGCAGGAACTGGCCAGCTTGGGGCTGGCTTTGACCCTTTCACCACCACGAGAGAAGGTGCCAGAAAGACCTTTCCTCCCTCTTTCCCCCTTGCCGTCCAGGTCAGGATCCTGGGAGAGAGGGTTGTGGTGGGCTCCTTCTCCTGAGCTGTCCCAGCATCTTGGGATGGATGTAGGACAAGCTGCCGCAGTGGACATGGCTTTCCTGTCCCATTCCTGACGCCCCATAAGGGGGGGGACAAAGACTCGGTGTTGCCTGGGAGGAGTCAGAAATCTCCGCTGCAGATCCCGAAGTCCCGGCCAGGTTCCCGTAAGGAGGTGGAAAGAGGAGGGGAACTGGCAGAGGTGAGCCGGAGCTGCAGGAAGAGGAGGGTTAGTTCTGGGCAGGGGCAGGGCTGTGGAGGGGGATCACCCTGGCAGGGTGGGCTCCTGCTGACGGGGCTGGGCTGACAGGGGTTAATGGGGTGGCTCTTCCTCTTCCTCACCCTCTATATGAGGCTCCTGCACCCTCTGGGCTCAGTTTGCTGCGGGAGCCAGAGGGGCAGGAGCTGAGACCAGAGCATCCCATTCCTGCATCCCAACCCTGCATCGCCCGGTGGGCTCAGGTGAGCAAGAGCATCCCCCCCCGTGCCGATCCGGGGAGCATGTGGGCAGTCACAGCCTGGCTCTGCTGGGTGGGTGACAGGACCTTGTGCTGGGGACACCTTCTCTCAGCCACTGCTCTGCCCAGTGCCACAGGAGGCTGGGGAGTTCATCCCTGGAGAGCACAGGGCCAGACACACCACGTGCCTCAGTGCCCCCACCTGTCCCCGGGGTGGATGTGGTGTGGAGCCCGTGGGCTGTGTGTGGAGGTGGGAGGTAGAGGGTTCCTGGGCTGTTTGCTCCCGTGAACTCTGCACTGCCCAGCCCTGTGCCCTTGCTGTCGCCCAGGAAGGCCGTGGGGCTGGGTCAGCCAGTGGCGGGGTGGCTCTTCAGGGCCATCTAGGCCTTTTCTACTCATTGAAACCACCTGCTTTGGGCATTTACAGCCTCAGGCTCCAGACTCCTTCCCCCAGCACCCACCTCCACCTCCGGATTCACACACTGGTGCTCGGGTGCAGCAAAGCCCAGAGCACCCCCGGGTTAAGGAAACCCCCCTGGCTCCGTGCCCTCCACTCACCGAGCAGGGGGAACCTTCCCTCCCAGGGGAGCACGGCTCAGGGACCCCAAAACATCCCCCAGCCCCTGCCCTGCTGCCCCCACACGCAGGCAGCGTGCCAGCTGTCCTGAGCAGGCTTTGTTCTGCCACCCCTGCTCTCAGAAAGAGAAGGCGGCGCCGGCTCCGGTATTTTTTCCTGTTGGAAGCCGCTCCGGGGATGGGGGTGAAGCTGCCGGATGTTCGGCTCTTCTCTCTTCCTGCCTGGGCTGGCAGGACCTGCATGGGATTGAGGGGACCCCCAGCTCTGCTTCACCCCCATCCTCCTCCTCATTGCTGCACCCTCGAGGCTGAACCTGACTCTCCTCTCTCCGCCCAGGGTGGAATCCAGGAGCAGAGTGAAGCTCCCAGAGCCTCTCAGATTCATCAGTGGACATCCCACAACCACTCAAGGGGGAACTGAGCGACCAGGAGTGACATTTCGGGGCGATGGTGCCTTTGGGCAGCCCCACTCTCGCCGTCTGCCCCTCCAACAACCTGCGCCTCGTGGCCTCGGGCCGTGGCTCCCCCCTGGCCTGGCTGAGCCGTGTCCCCGAGTGCCCACAGGGGCCGGGGGTCAGTGGGGCTCGGAGACCCAGCGCCGTGGAGCGCCTGGAGGCCGACAAAGCCAAATACGTGAAATCGCAGCAGGTCATCAGCAGGCGGCAGGAGCCGGCGCTGCGGGGCTCGCCCCGTCTGTCCCCGCACGGGAGGCGCCTGCTCGCCCGCCAGCAGTGCGGGGAACTGTGCCAGGGCTCGGATTTGGGCCGGGAGGGGCCCAGGAAGCTGCCGAGCCCCCAGTCCCCCGTGTCCCGCCGCAGCGGCAGCAGGCGCCTGCTGAGACCCGACTCCCTCATCATCTACCGCCAGAAGCGGGATTGCCTCGGCGGCGACAAGGAGAACGCCAAGAGCTCCGGGCTGGTGCGGCGCCTCTTCCAGGGACCCCTCAGAGACAAGCCCCCCAGCTCCCCGCCAGCCAGGGCGCTGGGCGAGGGGCCAGCACCGCGCCCCCAGAGCCCCGAGACCCCCATGCTGTGGGCGCCGGTGGAGAAGGAGCAGGCGAGGACACCGGGTGCCAGCAGCGGGGACGGTGGCAGCGGTGGCATCTTCGCCGTGCCCCGCAGCCCCCCGGCAGAGCCCCCCGAGAAGCAGGCGCTGGCTCTGCGTGTGTCGCTGCCGCTGTCGGAGAAGGAGAGGTTCTTCAACTACTGCGGGCTGGACCGGGCGCTGGTGGAGCTGCTGGGGCGGGAGCGCTTCGGGCCGGCGGGCTGGGATAACGCCTCGGCTCGGCTCCACGGCTCCTGCGAGTCGGAGCCCGGGCAGGTCTCGGGGGGCAGCGAGGGGGACGCGGGGCAGGGCGAGGAGGAGCAGGGTGCCCGGCTGGGCCCCGAGGTGTCCGTGGTGGAGCGCAACGCAAGGGTCATCAAGTGGCTCTACGGGTGCCAGAGAGCCTGGGCGGCTGCCAAGGAGTCCACGGTGTGAGCCGAGACAGCCCGGCCGGGACCAGGACACCCATGTGGCTCCTGCTGGCTGGAGGTGGCCCCTCGCCCTCGCCGCGTGTGGCCACTGCGCTGGTGGCATCCACGGTCCTGGTGCCGTGGGGATGCTGCAGGCTGGGGAGGCCACCAGGGCTAGCCCAGACCCCAGGCCGAGCGTGGTGGGGGCACCTGAGGGGCAGGTGGGGAAGGGGCTGCCCTGGGTGAGTCTCTCTGTGGCCTCAGGGCTGGCAGGATGCCGTCCTCTTGCTGTCCCACATCTTCTCCACCCTCCCCGTCCCCAGCCCAGGGTGGTGGGATGGGTGTGCAGCCCCACTGACCACCCAGACCCTGCTCCAGCTGCAGGCTGGCAGTGTGGACAGAGCCCAAGCCCCTCATCGCAGGCAGTGCACACCCCACACCCCCTCCTCCCCAGAAGAGGGGCTGGGGGCCCAGAGCAGCGCTCAATAAAGCTGGTTTGGGTTTTTTTTTTTCTAGCCTGGCAGTGTGTGTGGTTTGTGTGGGCAGAGCCCAGGCTGGAGGGGATGCTCTGGGGCTGGGAGGAGGCAGCTCCCCCTCTCCAGAATGGGGGTTGTGCTGCGCCAGGGGCAGTGGGGCTGCTGGGGTGGGTGGTGAGGGCAAGGAAAGCACCGAGCAGAGCTTGGGCAAAAGGGACACCTCGGGGTCTTTAGTGCAGACACGACACCCAAACCCACCGCAGAGCCCTCGAGGGCTGTGGGGGGGCTGCAAGTACTGCTGGAGAGTCCGGCTGGTTCATCCTCCTCTAGTTGCCCTTGGGGGCATTTTTATTCCGGATTTCAGCCAGTTTTCCAGCCAGGAAGCCCCAGTGGAAGGCCCCTTCCTCTGGCTCCCGCAGGTCGCTGCCGTCCTCACCGGGAGGCTCCCCGGGGCTCTCATCCGGCTCCGGGGGCGACAGCCCCTTGTCCGGCCCTGACGCCTGCTGCCACTTGGTAGCAAAGAGATCCCAAAACCCAGGTGCCTTCTCAGACTGGGGCAGCTCGGGTGGCTCAGCGGCCAGTGGGCTGGGGAGAGAGTGGGGACAGGGATTTCTGTGTGGGGACCCTTCCCACCGGGTCCCACAGTGGCCACAACTGGGACCCTCAAGCCCCCCATGTCCCCCTCCATGCCGGCTCTCCCCCAGCCCAGCCCCCAGCAGGGGAGGGGGATGCAGGTGATGGGTTGGGGCGATGTGGGGGCTCAGCAGCTCCCACAGGGGCTGGATCCAGGGGCTGGGATGTCCCCCCCCGGATGAAATGCAACTTACTGGTCTGCGCAGGGCTCCGGGCTGAGCAGCTGGTGCTCGTCCTCGCGGGTGAAGAGGGACGAGAGGGTCCTCCAGCCGCGGGCACCCACCCCCTGCACCTGCGGGGAAGGCAGCACCGGGCTCACCGGGGACCCCCGGGTGCCAGCAGCACCCCCGGCCCCTCTTCTGCCAGCCCCCTCCTCACCTTCCTCGCCAGCTGGGACACGGGGCTGGGTCCCTCCTCCATCAGCGCGGGGGTCTCGGCCGTCTCCATCAGCTCAGGGGGGTCTCCCTGCAAGGAAGCTCCGGTGTGAGCGCAGGGTGCGGGCAGGGGGAGCGCAGCGAGGTCTCCCACCCCTCTTCGGGGGGTCCCAGGCGTGCTGAGGACCCCCCACCCTACCTCGTCCTGCAGCGCCCCGTCCGCCCGTGGCCCCCCGAGGGTCTGCAGCACTTTGGCCTTGTAGAGCCGCCAGAAGCCCTGGGCCATGGTGAGGGGCTCGGCGGGGCCGGAGCCGGCGGGAGCCGAGGCTGGAGGGTGTTGGAGAGGGGGGGAACCGAGTGACGATCCGGTGGCTTCATTAAAGTTTCAGCGGCCACTTCCAATGCACAAAAGGAATCTGAGCCCGCGCTGAGCCGGGGGCAGAGCGGGGGCGGCCGCTCCGGTCCCCCCCAGCCCTGCCCGGCACACC